>VYXC01001275.1:197423-297211 GCA_013397175.1 Platysteira castanea
TCTCGGACATTGTACCATTTTACAGTTCCTAAAACCTTGGTTTCAAGCTCTTCTCCTCCCGTGGGTTCGCCTCTGTGTCGTGGCTGCTGGTTCTGCCTTTGTGCTGTTGTTGTTGTCTCGTGCTTGGCCCGTGCCGCGCCACGCCCTACGAGTGGCTGTGCTTTGGTGCCTGCCTGGGTCCAGCGCGGCTCCGCTCCGCCCCTTCCACGCCGCTCGTGCCGCCGCCACCCCCACTGCCAGCCCGGCCACTGCTCCCCAGAGCCGGTCCCGGCCCCGCTCACTCGGGGGATCTGCCCCACCGCGGCGCGTGGTTTTCTGCAGCGCTGCGCAGCGCGCGGGTCGGGCAGGCACGGCTAAGTGTGTCCTGCACCAGCATCTCTGCTGTAGCCATTTCGCCGCTGGCTTTCTTGCTGCCGGTTTTTCCTGCCGGATCTGCCGGCGTATTCTTGCTCCGAGCCTCCGGGGAGGGGTAGCGAGAGAAAAGGTCAGCCCCACAGAGCCATAGCTGAGGTCTCCTGAGGTCCCCAATAATCTTACCCCACAATTTCCGCTCCTCTGTGGTGCGTGGCCTGTGGCACCACTGCACCGCCCGCGGCCGTGCGGCACGGGGCCCCGGAGCTGCGCCCCTGCAATCCTGCGGTGGCAGCGTGGCCTCACCGTCGCAGTGGCTGTGTACTGCCATAAAGGCTCTGGGACCATGCATGTGCTTCTGGAGGGCTTCATTCATTACAGAAGATGCACAGAGAGGTTCTATCACTAACGTATGTTCTGATTGAACCATTATCTTCTCCAGAATCTTGCTCCAAAAGTCTCTCATACCAGTGCCAGGGGGGTTCACATCAAAAAGCATGTCCCGAGAAACATAAAAGAAGTTTTTAAAAAGCCAGTCAAAGAATTTTTCCAGATATCCTGGAGTAAGTTTAGCGTTTTGCTGTGCCAGGACTTCTTTAACTTCAAGATAAAGTTCTTTTTGTGGTTTCCATAGCCACATATCCCACTGTCCTTTCATGGTCCAAGACAGGGCAGCCAAACCAGGTGAGCAAGGAGAAAGATTCAAGGAGCTTTTACTCATTGATTCCTTGTGGATCTTCTTGAACTCTTTGCTGGTCTTCTCAAACTGTTTTCCAAGATTCAGGGATCGTTACAATGTCCCTTCTTGGGATGCCATTTGTTGCAGTCCAGTGCAGCTTCTGAAGACAGCTTTGGCCCATGAAGAATCAGGGACACAGTATTTCATAGGTGTTCATTTGGTCTTTATTTCTCCTCCAGCCAGCATGGCTGGCCACCACGCACAGACTGAGCCTCACCGGGAAAACCCCCACCGTTCCCCGGGCCCGGGCCACACAAAATATCCAATAGCAAACAGAGCCCGAGAACATGAGACCTGAGAGCAGGGGTCCAACAGACCCCGTGCCTCGCCATGCGTGCATCCCAGGCCCCCCTTCCCCCAGGGGGAGTGGGGGGTGTGAGCCCCAACAGGAGGTGAGTGCTTTCCTGGAATAGAAGCTATGGAGTGAAGCCAGGCGTAAGAACTGCACTTGTCAGATGCTCTGTTAGGCTTGGAGTATTTCACTGGTTACTAGGACCTCTCTAAATAATTGAAACCTGGGATTAAGTAATGGATTAAATTATGTTACACAATGTATTGTCATCAGATTATGTACCTGATGAATGATTTTTAGACATTGACAAATTTTGAGGCTCAGTACCAGTGGGAGATTTTATTGATGGCACAGCCCAGTCTGTGTTTTTGTTCAAATGGTTCTTCTCTGGTTCTTGTGACTGGACAGGAAATTTTGAAATATAACCCCAAATACCTCTCTGGCATAAGAACTGAAATAGGTTTTGTGGTGGAAGATGGGCTCAGGTAATACTGGTGGTTGGTTCCCTTCTGGTTGCCTGATGCTGTTTGCTTGTGGTGATGCTCCACTGCATGTGTGGTGCCCAGGTGTCTTCTGCAGTTTTATCAGCAAAATAGTGAGTATTACAACACCAGTGTGCCTGGCTGAACCTGTCTTTCCAATAGAAAATGTTTTGATAAAAACTGAAATGTTTCACTGAAACCTGTCATCTTTGATGATTTTTCTGTGTAGAGGCTCTGTCACTGAAGCCTGTCATGGTAGTGGGGAGGTACAGGGCCTCCAGCAGCAATAGGCTGTGGGTGTCATCAGACAGAGTCTCTTTACTTGGAACCAGCACCCTATAGGTACCCTGACTTGTCAGCCTGTCTCTGTTTTGCTTAGATTTTTATACTAATATGCAGACAATTTCTGGTGTTTGTAGGTATATTTCTGAAGGTGAGGAGCCCATTCGCCTGCCCCGTGGGCAGGTCGGGCAGACAAAATGTTTGTTCCTGAGGTGGGGAATGCTGTCCTTCCTCAGTCTCCAGCATTTTGTCCTGGAGCCTTCACACTCTGGGTCTGTTGCTGGTCAGATTTGGTTGTCAGTGGGCTTCAGATAGTTAGCAAAGGGGAAAAACAGCTCCAGATTTATCCTACAAGATGAGTGGGGTTCTGTGCCTATTCATCCTCACTGAATGTCACATCAAAGCAAGCCCTGCATCACTCCCTTGATGTTCCCTTGCCCAGGGCCTCCATTTACATGAAGCATGCCTGCAGCATGCATGGAGGGCAAGGAACATCTCCCCCACTCCAAATTCCCAGCACCCATCCTGGCACTTCTTGTTTACAGGACAAAACACTCTGGTTAAAGTATCTAAGCCAGTTACTTTGCCTGCTGTCAGTGCACAGAATTTGTTCAGTTCCTGCTGCCTCTAATCCCATGCCTCCAAGAATATATAATCAGAAAGTGCTGCATAAAGCTTCTGAAAACAACATTTGTACTTATAGAATCACAGAATTGCTAAGGTTGGAAAAGGCCTTTAGGATCAAATCCAACTGTCAGCCCAGCACCACCACCATATTAATCATTAAACTATGTCCTCAACCATATCCTCAACCATATCTATATGTTTTTTGAACAATTCTAGGGATAGTGACTCCACCACTTCCCTGGGCAGCCTGCTCCAATGATTTACAAACCTTTCTGTAATATTTTCTTTTTTCCTAATATCCTACCTTTTCCTATATTTCCTACCTCCCCTGGCATAGAACCATACGATCATTCAGATTGGAAAAGACTTTTAAAATTTCTGGCTTTTCCATAAACATGCTGTAATGAAAACTGGCCTGCAATATTGTGGCCCTTACTATTCCAGTTCAGGTACAGGTGAAGAAATGAAAGAAAAACTTTGGAAAATTATGGTGGTTTTGTTTCATTGCTTGTTAGTTTGTTTTTGCCTTTTTTAAAAAAATAAAGTCACTGCCATATTGGGGATTTGATGGGGAATTCAGCATTGTAGAGAAAGTTTGCACTCCAAAAATGGAAGGCAGAAGACTCCTGACCTCCACAGGATCACCAGGTTCCCAGGGACACTAACAGCAAAACTTTTCTGGAAAATGAAGAATGTGTGTTACTTGGTGTTTGGCTTTGAAATACAGGAGTTCATGGGTTGGTATGGATTTGTTCAGCTTGGACTTTGCAACATGCCACAAAACAGCAAACTCTGCAGCTTTCTCCACTGGTTTTCCCTTGTGCAAAGGTTTGGAGCCCTTGTAGGTGCAGTTACTGCAAGGAGCTTTGGCTACCCATGAGGCTTGGACCCTGGTAGTCTGCCATGGCACACCACTTTGAGACCAGTTTATTGTACACAATGCATAATATTATACAAAAAATGCTCTGCTAGGATTCTTGGATGGCATTTGTGGAACACCTTTATGTAGTTCATGTGAAAGCATTACAGAAATACAAACTGTTCTTGAAAATTTGCACAAGACTTTTCAAGTGTCAGAAGTCATCAGCAGGATGGATTGAAGATCTAGCGACATTGGTGCCAACCTCACACATTCTCAATGTGCATTCATATTTCTGATTTGTATTTCTCCATAAGGAAGTACTTGGCTGTGCTGAGGGCTGTGTTTTCTTCTCTGCACACTCATGCTTGGTGCTTCAGTGGAAGAGAAGAGCCACTGTGATGGAAGATTGTACCTTTTCCCTCCTCCTCTGGCTGAAATTGTTAGTGTTGGGAGGGCAAGTGTCCAGTTCTTGTCCTGAGAAACAGCACATTTTAACAATATTTTCTAGCAATTAGAGGCATAAAAGCCTACATTTTGTGCTGGGTTTACAAAAAGTAAACTGCTTCTCCACCACGGTGTTATGCTTTATTTCAGTTGTGTGTCTCATGGTTTTTTTTGATTAGGTGTCCTCTTTTTAGCATTGCAGATAGGATGGTGGAGGCTGCTGAGATAATTCACTTGGTGCTGGGGTGAGGGCAGATGCTGGGGAGAGGGCAGAAAAGAAGGGAAGAAGAGAAACCCCCCGTCTAAGTCTGTGGGGAAAGCTGGAGAGGAGCTAGTGAGGGCTGCCCTGGTGGGAGGAGGAGGGCTGGAGAGTGGAGGGCTGGAGAGAAGAGGTTGGAGGGGGTTGGGGCAGTGGCAGACATCAGTGTTACAACACTGGAACCAGGAGCAGGTTCCTACAAAGCCTGTTTCCGACTTTCTGCTTTTCTCAGTAAACTGAAGTGGGAGGCTCTGGCATGGAGACAGAAAGGAAGAGCCTGTGCAGGATTGGGCAGTGCTGATGAGGGTGGGTGGAGGCTTGGGTGAGTCATCCTATCGTTTTGTGTCGTGTAGGAGACAGAGCAGTGTTTATATTATACAGAGAGATGCCAGAGTTGTTGATGACAAATACATGATGTTGAAACTAGCAAATCCTGGCAGATACAGAGGTTGGCTGTTGCCACTGTCGTGGTGGTGCTGTTTCTGTTCATCCAGCCACTTGTTGGTGGCCAGATGAGGCTGAAATCTGGAAAGCCACCTCAGCTCATGGTGGACATTTACCTCCCTTGGGCTGGCCTTACCATGGTTTTTGGTGGAGGCTTCTGTTTGAAAACCAGAGGAAGTTTATGGCTCTTGGGGACATAGTTTAGTGGTGGCTTTGGCAGTGTTGAGTTAATTCTTGGACTCAATGGCCTTAGGGGGCTTTTCATCCTCAATGATTCATGATTCTGAGAGAGTCCACTGGCCATTTCTGCCCTTGCTGGGCATTGGGAACTGCAGTGGCCTATAAAGGGCTTGCTTGGAAAACACCAATCTGAGCATCTGCAGATCCCTGCTTTCTTCCCATCAGACCTTCCCAGAGATCCAAGGACAGCAGGCACGAGGGATTGCCCAGCAGGGATTTGGCAGACTGACAGGTCCACTGAGCACATGCCGAGGCACTGCACACACTACTCAGGCGTTGCTTTTTTTCAGCCTGCTACCTCTGACTAAAAAACAATAATAAAAACATTTNNNATTTCCAGCAGCCAGCGTGGACAGTGTTCTGTGCTGCTGCTCCATGGGGTTTTGCTGCTCACTATGGGCAGCCTCACTGGCATGTGCGTGTGCGTGACTGTGCACACGAGTGTGATTTACTGGCCTGTGCAATGCCACATGTCTTTAAAATTATAGTGCCCGTTTCCTGCTGAAATAATTTCTACATAGAGAGGCTCCTATTACAGCAAGAGGAGCGTGGACGTCATGATTTATTATTATTTATGGTCCCAGGGCCTTGTTTATGCACGATGGGTTAGGTGCTCAGGATAGAAATGCCATTATGCAAATGACATTGAATGTCCTTACTGAGCCTAAATAATTTTTGTGTTGGACGATTAAACCTCATCTGTTATTGATATGGGCTGCAGTCGGGCTATTAAAGAGTCCCAACAGTACTTACTCCCAGTAATGGGAAAATTGAGAGGAAGAGGCTAAACAATTGCCTCAAGTGTGCCGTGATTGTCTGGTAGGAGTGGAACATAACGAACCCCCTGAATGGAAATCGTGTTTACTACTTAGGGATAAATAAAAAGAGAGAACATGCAATAAATTGTGCTTTGTGATCTGAATTGGCGCACCAGAGAATTTGCGTACTTTCGATTTACTTATTTGATTTTTTTTTTGCAGGGGTGGAGGGGGCAGTGTGATTGGGATGTAGATACCGCAAGCAGGCGGGAAGGATTCCTGCAGTGTGTGCCCCTGGCTGAGTGGCTGGGGAGAGCTGTCCTCCTCGGAGCTGCACCGATGCTGCGCCGTCCGCTTTGACACAGCTGTGCAGTCACATTTTGATCAGTGTTGATAGCTTATGAATTCCAAAATTGACAAAATTTACAGAAAAATGAGGATAATCCATCTTCCTTAGCAGCCTGTCAGGAGCTGGCTATACTTCATAATCTTCAATTACAGATGCTATTTTCAGACATTTACATGCAGATATTAGAACAAAATGAAAATGAGAAACAAAGAGTGAATGGAAATGCAGCTATTTATATGTATAAAAGAAAAACAACAGGTAAATTCTAGGCATTTAGATTGGATTTGGGTGTCCCTTTGGAAAATCTGAGAATAGCTGCACCCACTTATGAATTGCACTGTGGAAATGTAAAATATAGTATATTGTTTCCCATATGCAGATAACGTGAAGACTGGGTCAAAAACAGGTCAGTTATTTTGAAGTATGAGGGTAAATGTGTTCATGGCGGGGTGCACGAGCTAATTCTCACTGCCTTCAAAGGAATGTCTGGGGATGTGTACAATCCTAATTGGATTTGGGCTAAAACGAAGCACAGCTGTTAACTTTTTATAAGCATATATGTATTGTGAAAGGAAGGATCAGAAATACTCAGTTTAAACTGAGGGAAGAAGGTTGTACCACTGAAATCAAACTTCCACATTCTGTGAGACAGCAATGAGCCCAATGTGGCTGAAAACAAAGAGAAACTAGGGTTTGGCCCGAATTAGGAGTGTAAACAACATTTGTTCAAAAGTAGAATTGGTTTTGGTGTCAGCAGTAGCCAGTGGAGGGAATATAATGTAAATTATGAAATGGGGGGGTGGCTGGCAGGTGGCAGTGGTGAGACTTTGATGTATGGGTTCCTGAGAGCCTTTCCCACCCATATCCTGGGTTGCTGAGGAGGAGGGCATTAGGCTGGATTTTCCATTCCCATGAAATTCCAGGCAGAGCGGCAGTGGTGACTGTGCCGCTGCAAGAGGTGCTGGGTTCCTGAAAGCCTGGGGAGATTAATTAGAGCTGCTTTGGATTAAACTCTTCGAACCATATCTAATGTTAGAAATTTCTTCCCTTTGTCAGGCTGAGTTGGAGGTTTCTGTGGATAGCCTGCCTGGCGTGGGCCACTTCTGTGTCTATTTATTAATTAATTTTTAAGTAATAAGATGTGATGACTTGGAGGTATTTGGTGTGAGGTCTGGCTTACTGCTGATAAGAGATGAGCAGGGTGGTGAGTGTGGTGGATGTGATCTGGGAGGCAACACTGTGCCTCTCAGGGACCTCAGTGGTTTTTTTGGCAGTGAATGCTCTTGATGCACTGTCTCTGTGAGGAAAGAAGGCAGAGCACATGGTCAGTGAGGAGGCAGTCTAAGGCCTGAAGCCCCAAGCTGGCACCTGCACTGATGGTCTGAACTCCTGTTGAGCTGCTGCTGCTGCTGCTGCATCCTGAACAGCATCCCGAGCCTGGGGGCAGCTGTGCGAGTGGCAGGAGAACACAGGAGGTGTTATTTCATGCCTGCCTGCTGTTTTGATTTGAAAATCTAGCAGATGCAAAAAGCAACATGTACAAGTCCCAGTGGACCCCAGCTGGCTCATTTTAATGGCCATTTGCCCTGTGCAGCAGACAGCTCTTGTCTGGTTTTGCTTGGTGTAGTCTCTTAAGGAGCGCTGTGAGTGAGGTCTGTGCCCCACGAAAGGGATGAGGCTGAAAGGGGATATATTTGTCTCACACCTCATGGGTCACAGCACTGCTGCAGGGCTCATCCCAGCCTGTGGGAGATCCCTACACTGGCACCCAAGAACCAGGCTGTTTCAGGGAGTGGCCTTGTTCCCTACTGTGTGTCCGTCTTTTCCTGACACTTCAGGGTAAAATCCGAGGCAAATCTCAAAGAGACAATTTCTGTACACATAGGGTGGGTTGACTTTTCAGTGCATTATACTCAGGCATCTTCACCAGAAAAAGTGCAGGGTGAAGCTGGGCATGGTCTGCCTCTCTGCTTTGCTGTAGTGCAGCAGGTTTGAAAATGGTTCTGAAACCCTCCTGCACGCCTTTTCTTTCCATTTGCCTGTCATGTCCACCGCTCCAAGGGAATTACATAATAGCTAGAAATAAAGCTTTTGTAATGGAGGTGGATGTGTAGAAACCTTCCTGTTTGCATTTGCAGAGAAGTCAGTTTGGAGGGACTGTGCAGACCCTGCTGCTGCAAGAGGAGTTGTGCTGCTGCCAGTACGTGCACAGAGATCTCTCCTCACCACTGCAGCCACTCCCCCCAGCTCCTGTCTGCCAGAGCTGAGTCAGCGCAGAGTAGGATAGGACATGGGAACACATGAGATCTGATCTTGCCCCTCTTTTCAGTTTGTCCTTCTCAGTCTCTCTTTTATATATTCCTGGTTTCACATGTCTGTGTTTTCTCTCCTCCATGCTATGGCAGTGGTGCTCCATGCTGATGAGACAGTGCGTGGTACAACCGCAGGCAGTCATTTTTCAGGTAATTTCTAGAGTAATGAACACCCGTCTCTTGCTTTTTCACCTACCAAGCAGAAGATCGGTCTTCCTGCTGCACAAGGAAGGACCCTGGCCATGACAGTCATTCTGGGCTGTTTCTCACCAGCAGTGGTGCCAGCTCGCCAGTGCAGGAGCCAAGTCTGAGATCCCTTCTGCTGCTGCCACCCCAATCAGCTGGAGAACCTCTTGGGGAGGGTCGGCAGGAGGGTTCATCAGGAGGGTATCAGTGGGGCCATGGCATGAGGGGCTGCTCCATGAGCGCCATCTTCCCCTGGGATTTCCTTTCCTCTCTTGATGGGGTGCCTGAAAGGAAGAGATCTGCCTGGGGGGAATGGAAAGAGGGGACGCCACTGTACCTCTCATGAGTGGTTCAACACTCAGCACTGTGAGCCCACAGTGTCAGCAAGGTTTTGGCTTTTTCAGGAGGTCCTAGAGTCCCCTCGCCCCTCCACGGGGATGAGGAGGGCTGCAGACAGCACCCACGATCTGGTTTTAGGGTGAAGGCTCCTATGCTCTTTACCCCTGACTCTCTACTCCTTGGGAGCCAGAAGATGGCTCTGCTGACCATCACCTCGCTGTAGCACCTCACTGTTGGCAGCACTGTGTTTCCTTTCCTGCCCACAGACAAGTGCTGGTCACTGCCACTTGGCCAGTGGGGTGCTGGCCATGACCCCACTGCTTTGCAGTGTAAACTGTAACTGCAGAGGTGGATGCAGTGTGAGGGGTCACTGCTCCACTGGGGCTGCATGAGGAGAGGGGAGTCAACAATCACAAGGGCTGCCCCTTGGCCTGGGCTTGCTCTGCCTGGGTGCTGGAAGCAGTGGTCAGTGCTTGCTCCATGTGGCTGCTAGTGTTCAGCTGATGGTGGTTCCAAGGAGGGATCCAGGCACAGGAAAGTAGCTGGAAAATCCCTTAAAATCTCGCTATTCTTACCTCTGGGAAAAATTGCATTGCAAAAGACATGCAGCTCCTGTGTGCAGGGACCAAAAGCAGGGAAGGACCCCAAATCTTCATTTTGCACATCTTCAGCTCGTACCTTCTCATTCCTACCACAGTCCTGCTTGGCTGTGGGTTCTCCCTCCACACTGTGCTGAGCAACTGCAAAACTTCCAGTCCCTCCAGTCTGCAGATGTTTCATGGTTTGGGACTGCGCCACTGCATATTACTCCAATTCACTATGATGCAGTGACATGGAAGAGCACAGGGTACCACTGTCGTGACCCTTGCCAGGTTATGCTACACTCTGGTTGCTGCTTGCTTGATGCTAGAACTGGTCAGTTGCTCCAAGCTTAGAGGGCTACTCATGGCTCATTGGCATAGTGCTTCCAGGTCATTACCACTAAAACTCTTAACTCTGGTCCTGTTTATCCCTGTGTCAGCTCCTTGGACTCCTGAAGGGAAGCAAGCTATGGAGTTACTCATTCTCATGTCTGAGAATTGCAGTTGAGGGCTCAGGCTGGTTCTAGTTGGTTTTGTAGTTTGGGATGTGTACCTCCTTCCTCAGTCCCCTCATGTGACCCAGCCCATGGCCAGAGTCCCATTCCAGCTGGATGCTTCCTCCCAAACTACAGGTGTGCAGCTCCTGCTTCGTAAGTGGGAAGCCACATTCACTCTCTGCCTGTTGGGAGTGGTGGATCAGCACCCCATGGGAGGATTCAAAGAGATTTTCTAGTCTTGATATGGTATGGTTGAGGCTTTCATAGAGCAAGACGGGTGAACTCAGGCATCCTTCCCCAGGCATTGGTGTGTGCTCTTCTAGAGATACGAGAAATACCAAACAGCAGCGCAAAAGGACAGGTTTTTCTTCTGCTGTGCTGACAGCCCATCCGGGCTTTTGCATCATCAGCTGCATGGGGTGTCTGCAGGGCTATTGTTTCTCTGATGTTTTGTCAGATTAGGGTTTTGGGAAAAGAAAAAATCTAGCAGCGTCTCTGTATGTGCATGTAGCCTGCATAGGGGAAAGGAAGGGTTGTAGATGTAGGAGAACATGGAATGTTGGAAGGCTGAGAAATGCATCATGGTGTGATGTGGAATGAGAAGAAGGAGCTTTGACTACGCTTCTAGGAAGGAGGAAGTCTGGGACCGTTATTGGCATTCTCTGCCGGCGAGCGAGGTTCCCAGGGCTGTCCTCTCCCAGGAGCAGAAGTGGGGATGAGTCAGAGGTGTGGGTGTCTTTGAGGCAGTGGTGGTAGACAAAAAGGGCTTGGTCCATGAAGGCAAGGCAAAAGTGAGGGCACAGAGGGTGTTGGAGGAGGAAGGAGCTGAAAGGACTTAGGAACAGTACAACTTTAATGCAAAGGTTATGTAGGATCCTAGGTGACAAGTCAGAGGACTCCAATGCATGGGCTGGATGCAGGACAAGGCTGGCCAGCAGCTAGTCCCTGGTAAAATGTATTTTGCATGCTCATCTGCAGGAGGTTTGTATGGGGGATCCTTCAAGGTGACAGGCTGTACTCCTGCATCATGCAGGTGTTGTCTGCAGAAAAAACATGTTTATTATACAGAACTGTTAATATAGGATTATCCATGTAAATTAACTTCTGTTTGAGTGAGACCTGAGCTGCAGAGACACCAACACATATTCCTGGCCAAAGTGCTGAGTTAGTGTCAAACACCAGATTGTGTGCCGGGTTCTCAGAAACTTGCAGGAAGGAGAAGGATGTATTCACTCAGATCATCTTTTATTTCCTTAAAAAAAAAAATAGTTAACTTATTTCCATGTCACATTCCTGGAAGTGTTCAAGGCCTAGTTGGATGGGACCTTGGACAATCTGGTCTAGTGGAAGGTCTCCCTGTTCGTGGTAGGGGGTGGAAGAAGTTGGTCTTCAAGGCCCCTTCCAATCCAAACCAGTTTGGGATTCTATGTTTTTCTGAGTTTTGTTTTGGTTGCTCCAAAAAAACCTCCATGAGATCCTGGGTTCATCTGCATTTCTTCATCTCTGCACGGCTTCTGCATTGACTTAATCTTGAGGAATTCGTTAGGGATTGGTATCACAGTGTCTGCTCTTCAGTTTACCTGTTCCCATTTGAAGTTCTTCATTTGAAGCCAACCTCTAGCTGTTATGGGCATGATTGCCATCCCATAAATAAGAGATTAAAACTTGAAGGGCAGATGGCAGGGAAGGGAGAACTTTGAAAGAAAACTTCCCAGATTTGTGGGAATGATCCTGACAATAAGAAATCATTGAAAAGGGGCAAATGAAGATAAGCCGTGTACATAGATGTGCCGTGTACATAGATGCATGGATTGGCATCATCAGCTGTAGAATGCTGTAGCTACAAAGACTTAAGCGGGGTTATTGGACACAAACACTGATTTCTGAGGACCTGTGCTTGTTTACCATAGCCTCTTTCAGCTAACAAGATTAAGAAGTTCTTTGGAAATGACACAGCATCCTTACCACAGTCAGGTGATTTACTTTTAAATAACTTGGATTTAGAAACAGTTAGCTACAAATGCATCCATTAAGCAAACACTTACATATACATATCTTTTCTTTACTGTGAGATGAGGAAGAAATGCACCATTCTCAAGAAAAGGGAAACAGGACACCCTGTTTCCAGCTCCTCGTTAGTTCATGTCATCTGAAGTGCCAGCACTGAAATGTGGAGAGTATGGAGGTTAAGAGGCATGAACACTTTTCCCTAGCAAGAAAATAGCTTGCACTTGGCAGTTAATCTGCAAAAACACTTTGAATGTTGAGAAGCCCAGTGTAAATGGGCATTGCCTTTAACATCGGCTGGAAAAAATTATTTTTGAGTTCTATATTCCATCTGCTTTCTGTTGGATAGGCAAAAAAGAGCTCTTAATTAGTAAATATATTGTCGCTAAAATACCTTTTGTTTCTTTTCCCAGGCAACTGAATACTCAGCCATGGCCTCGCTAGCTGGTGGATTGGATGACATGAAGGCAAATATAACCAGCCCTACTTCTGCAGATTTGGGAGCGAGTGTTCCTGGGCCTCAGTCCTATCCTATTGTCACAGGTAAGTGATTTTCAAACATAGATAAATAGTGTGAATTGTCTGCACCTTCACATTGCATGATGACGTCCTTTATGGAAGAATTGTGTCAGAGGTGGAGTCATTTGCTCAAAAAGTGTCTTTTTGAATGTGATTTCAGAGAAGCTGTCTTGAAAGTCAGCTGCATGGCTTGTGTAAATCACTTGTGTTTGTTTGTAGCTGACAGATGAAGCATCCATCCCTCTTGTTCAGGAAAGGATGTGCCCCTCCACCCCAAACGTACATTCTGAATACCACCACATCACCGAAAAGCAGAATGCTTGCCTCTGCTTTTGGGCTTTGGTGCTCATTTTTCATAAATGCACCTGTTGTGTTTGACTGGATGGAGTTTCTATGACAGTTCAAACTAGCCCGAATTTTGGATGCTCATTTTATACCATTTCTCAATTGTACTTGTGCACTAAAACTGAGCATTTAAATAAAGAGCAAAGGCTGTTTGTTCAAGGAATGCCACATCATTTGCATTTATTCACCAGGCATCGAGCAAGAGTTAAGGAACAACTAGAGTCTGATAAATGCCTTGGTCACCTATTTTTTTGGGACTGACCCCATTGCTTGCAAGGAAATTGTCCAAATGGCAAGAAAATTATGAAATTGTGTCCTGAATTAGTTATGCAAATCAGAAAAAATCAGGGCTTTAAAAATTTAAGGCTCTGTGTTTCATATGAATGTTACCTCTGTGTGTTACTGCTATGTCTAATCAGTGCAGATTTCACTGGATTTTCTCTGTTTTGGCAAAGATTGGACATAATTCTTTATTTTGTCGCTACAATGGAAGATTATACTGGTTTTTTGTATAGTATTACTGTGTTTTTAAAGCCTTATAATCTCATCTAGCAGAGGAACAGTTTTGAAAACAAGTGTTGTCACAAAGTTAACCCAGTACAGCATCAGTCTTTGGCTTTTCTTGACCAAGTTTGTGTCCGAGGAGACACAATAAAGACGCTTTTACACTTGCCAGGTTTAGCAGAAAGAAGCAAAATGACGACGGTTTATTGACACTACATTATTTTTATACACATTTCAATACTTAAGTAAACATTGGCTTTATGTACATAACTGTGTGAGAAAAATATTTGACTCCAAGGTTAAAAACAGAAGGCTTACAGAAAAACAAGGCTTTAGCAAAAACTCAGGGCAACACAAGTTTAGGAGGATTCAAAAGAAATTGGAGAGTTAAAGAAATACATGTGTACCTTGAAGTGGGAGGGGAGACACTTCTTTTAATACCTCTCTGGTTCTGGATGGGTGGTTTGAGTGGTGGACTCATAGATAAGAAAGGTGTCTAGGGGTGGATGGAAGGGTAGAAGGAGGAACTTCTGGAGATACGTGACTTGTAAGAGGTAAAGAGATAGAGCATTGATACATTGATATATCTATATCCGTCAGCAGTCTGTGCTGGAACCAGTGTTATCTAGTATCTTCATCAGTGACACAGAGAGAGGGATCAAGGGCACCCTCAGCAGGTTTGCAGGTGACACCAAGCTGAGAGTGCAGTAACACCCCTGAAGGACAGGGCCATCCAGAGGGACTTGGAAAAGCTGCAGAAGTGGCCCATGGGAATCCCATGAGATTTAACAAGGCCAGGGTACACCTGATGTGGCACTTGGGTTTGGGCTACTCCCAGGATTGATCCGGGCAGGGCACAAACAGACTGAGAGCACCCCTGGGAGAAGGACTTGGGGGTGCTGGTGGGTGAGAGCTGGCCCTGCCCTGGCCGTGTGTGCTGGGACTCAGAAACCCCCCTGTGCTGGGCAGACCCCTCAGCATGGGCAGCAGGGGAGGGGGGATTCTGCCCCTTTGCCCCACTCAGATGAGATCCCACCTGCCTCCAGCCCTGAGGCCCAGCACAGGAAGGGTGGGGAGCTGCTGGAGCCAGTCCAGAGGAGGCAACCTGGCAGATCAGAGGGCTGAAACACCTCTGTGGTGAGGAAAGGCTGAGATAATTGGAGTTGTTCAGGCTGGAGAAAAGAAGGCTTTGGGGTGACCTAACTGCAGCCTCTGTTGTCTTCTAACGGACTGCTCACCCAGGATTTACACCTGGCCAAAATGAGGTTCAGCCAACAGCTGTTGTTTGGGCTGGTACATCAGCAGCAGTTCTTTTTTTCTACACTGGTTTAAGCATTTCTCACATGTCTCATGTTGCTACTTCCTTAGAGTGTTGTGAGCTGATTGATCACATTTGTTAGAGTAAAACTATGGAGGTGATGCTGCAAAGTTCAGTAGGGATTTCACAGAAGTTCTCTCTGTGATGTTACCTAACTTGAGCAAAAGTTCCAAATACTAAATTTGCTAGTTCTCCTCAAGAACATGGAGCAGGCTTTATGAACAGCAAGTTCTAGAAAAAACCTGCCATCAGTCTTAAATATGTCAGAGTGACAGCTACAACAGAACACATTTTTCAATACAGTGAGTATTTATATCTTTCATTTGACAGTGCTGTAGAGTTTTCTATCAACGGCATTCATAAAACTTAGATATACCTGAGCATATCAAACGTCTTTTAAAACTTAGGCCTTTTGATACATTTTTAGAAGAGGTTGTCTACCTGCTATACTCTCATTTTCTTTTTCAACAGCCATAGGAATTGTTTTGTGCTGGTCATGCTCTGCAAGTGCCCAGAAGTCTCCAGCACAATGTGGGCCCTTTAGCAGTGGACACGTACTATATGCCCGAGTTATGCTGCGTACTCTTAGACTTTCCTGAGGAGCTGAAAGGTTGTGCAGGTTGTGCAGGAGCAGGAAGGTTTCAGTAGCAAGCTATGCTTTGTAATGTGCAAAGCATGTCCATTACAGCACACTTGGTGGTGCATTTCTCGCTGTAGTTCTGGACATATTTCTCTATTTTCTCCCCAAATATAACTCAGTTTTTCAGTCACAGTTCTTTTCCCAGCCTGTTTCCTTGGTGGTACAGGGAATTTGGAAAAGGAGACACATTTATTGATCCTATTTCCCTTGTAAGCACAAGCTGCATATTGCCATGGGACTTTCATCTCTGAAGGGTATCTCTGAAAATCAGGAGCTGGGAAATGTGCACAATGATGGTTATGAGTTGAGTGCAAGGTCAAACAAACATCTGCAAACACACCGCCTACTCTGCCTTCTCAGAGCTTTTTTTGTGGTCTGTGCTCTGACCAAAGCTGTGGTAAAACCCAGTGGTTGGTGTAGTGTTCTGTGGCTGGGATGGGCAGGAGTTGATAGGAGATTGATAAGGCAGCAGTCCCTGGAGTAAGGTCAGCTTTGTATCAGCCGCACGTCAGTGGTAAGGCACTTACTCATGAGAGAAATCCTGCCAGAACCACCTCCTGGTCCTTCGCCCCTCTCAGTTCAGAAGAGCCTAAGCCTCACAGATCCATGACATTTCCCATGTGAACTGCTCCTCACTGGAAGAAGCATGGCCAGCCTTACCTCTAGTCTTCTCTTGAGATCCAGGAAGTTGCATTGCTTTTAATTATCTCACCTTCTTTTTTGAGTGTTTCCACTCCTTGTTTCATACAGGCTGTCCTGTAATGTATGTGAACAAACTCAGAGAATGAAGCTGAAAGGCTTGGGGGGAAACATGTTTTAGCATCCTAGGTAGTGTGTTTTCAACTGTAAAAGTGAGGGTTAATTGGATAAAAGTCCACCAAATGTCCAAAGTCTGTGGCTGGTGGTGTTAATGCCTGGAGGTTGATCTCACTTCTCCAATGACATTCCAGATTATAAACAACTTTGTAACAGCTTCAGTGTCATGAGACCAAGAGCTGCTTAAAACAGTGGCAGATGAGTTGTGGTATCCAGAGCAGCTTTGGTGGGCAACATCTCTTCTACCGGGAGCTTTTCTAGTTGTGTGTGTGAAGCAGAGCTGTGAACACGATTGCATGATGTTTAAACACAGAATGGGACTATTGGTAAGGCTGAAAAGTGAGTAAATAACTTGAAATATGAAAACCAGGAGTTTGAGCCAGGAACATTTTTCTCCTTTCTATAGCTGTATCTCCTGTTCAAGCGTAATAATTTTTAGTGAGAAATTCTGGAGTAGTCTGGGCTGCCATATATGAAGAGAACTTAGTCTATTTTATGTTGTCAGTCTTAAATCTGTAAGACTGTAAAAGAAATTAATGAAAATAAGTCTGAGAACAGAACTATGATTACAGTTTTTCATTGCTCTTGTTACCAAGGTTGTGGTGTGGATGGCAAAGCAGTGTTGAGATTTGAGATGGCAAAGATCCCCTGGGCAGTTGTTGGTAGAAAATGTAATAATTCTCTCTCTTAGCCAGCTGTCAGATCCAAACATATGGGATAGATCTTGAAAAATTAAAGGATTGCTTAAACATTGGCATTCCTGCTAGTACTTGCTGCTAAGGAGAAATGTAGTGACAGCTGTCAGTACTGCTTCATCTACCATCTCTCTTGTGTTGTGGACCACCAGCAAAATCTCTGATTAGAGAACCACTTGCTTTCTTTGCATTGTTTTTATGCCACATTAAATAGTAAGTTTAAAAATCCCCCTTCCGTCACTGTGTGCTGCCACAGCCTGTAAGTGCTCTCCGTTTACAAGCCAGTTACACAGGCCTGGCACATGGCTGCTGTTGTCAGCAATTTCCAAGCAGCCTGTGATTGTTACTAATTACCTCCAGACGTATTTTCCCTGCTTTGGCTTGCTGATTTCAGCATGGTTGGTGTCACTTTGAGAGGACAAAGCCATGTTAAACTGATATCTTTATGCCACTCTCCAATACTGTGCTGGGGGTGGATTGATGAACCCACAGCAGCCCGGCTGTGTCCAGCAGCAGTCAGTTTGTCCTTACAGAGCCAGGAGTGCCTGTCAACCAGCCTCACCTCACCCAGGGGCAGAGAAGCAGGATTTACTGGACTAGGGTCTGATGGGAACTCTATATCACTCCATTAAAAGAAGTGACACAGAGCAAAGTGTTGTCAGTGAGCTTTTTGTCTAGCACATGCTGGAGTAGAGGTGCTTGGTCTTCTTTTGTGCTGGGACATCTCTATCACCCATGACTTACCTGATCTTCCTCACATGCAGGGAGAGACTGAGACTCTGCCAAGTATGGACAGGTTATGCCTTATCCTCTGCATTAAAACTTGCATCTGCAGCTTGGAGTGTTATGTTCCTTGCTTCTTTGTGCGGTCAGCCTTGTAGACAAAGGTCCTGGAGAGCCAAATCCATGGACTTCGCTGCCCATTTTGTATGCACATCAAAAAGGTGAGAAAAACAGTGCAAGAGCAGGATCAGAGTCAGTTTATTGTCCGGAGGGATGGGGAAGGAGAGATGTTCTTAGTGGCTGTAATCTTGGTTACCTGCTCTGGCTTGCATTGCTGGGCTCTGCCACTAGACATAGGTGATCCCAGCTGTGAAACTGAATTGAACCCAGAGCAGACTCCTCCACCCCTGGGAAGACCAGCCTGACCTTTTCATTACTGTGGATGTATCCAAATTCTTAGGTGTAGTATATTGTGCCAGGTAGTTATTCATAGGTGGCACAGATCTTTGGCTAATGCAGGTAACAGGGATATGTTTAACAATACATATTCCTTGAACTGTGTTCAGTTTTTGTAGTTAGGGAACAGAGACACTAAAATGGGATAAATGCAGGCCAAAAGATAAAATGTTTCTTGCTACTGTTCTCCAGTGACATGTAGTGCTCAGGTGGCCTCTCAGCGTGTTTTTCCTTAGGACTGCTCAGTCTCATCCTCTTCCTGAGTCTTCATGCTGCTTTGTTCATGCCATCATGATGTAACTGCAATTTATGAGCCACTGTTTTGCCAGGTTTTGTTGAATGGAAGGTATTGTTGTTCCCTTCTGAAGCTACGCATGAGGTGGTGGAACTGCAATTGGACTGGACACTGTGCCAAAATCAAATTGCCCTTGAGTACTTCAGCATTTTCCACCAGTATGAATTCTGATGCCTTCAATAGGAGGAAAGAAGTCACTACTCTAAAACCCCAGGCTGAGCTCTTGCCAGGATTAAACACTAATATATTTCAGCACGTACCTCAGTGCCATCCAGAAGGACTTCTTGTTTTTTTAACAAGAAAACAAGTGGCAGTAGGATACAGATCACTTCCAGAAGAGTGGTAACAGATCTTTCTCAGTCTGTGGATGGAGGATTCCTCTGAGCAGCCCTAGGAACCAGCCTTTGGCTGGAGGGGTCTGGAGAAACCCCCCTCTCTCCACAGGCTAGGGCATAGGTATTGAATTCAGACTCTACACCTAATTTTTTGCATAACCAAGTTAGCTGGGCTGGGTAAAGTCCAGGACTGCTTTCTCATCTCAGCTGCACTGTATTTCTGTGGTTTGCTCTGCGCTTCCATGCTTCTGGGTAGGAACTGTGTGTCATTGTTTCTTTGGTGGGATTGTGCCCAGGGTGGCTCTAGGACAGCCTACAGTCCATGTTACTGGGACCACTGGTACCTTCTGAGGGTCTGCCTGTAGCAGACTGGGCATGAAAATGGAGTAGGTGGGTAAGGAAGCTTTCTTATCATTTATTTTACTTTTTGTACGTGAGTTTAAGGGAATATTTATAGATATCACGAAACATGGAAGGAAAATACAGATGTTTTGCTTCCCTTTGTTTCATTTTTGCGGGCATGTGGTTCTGTATCTTTGTATCTTTTTCCTTTTTTTCAGTCAGAGAGTCTTTTAGGTTGGGAAAGGTCTCCAAGATCAAGTCCAACCATTAATCCAACACTGCCACATCTATGATTAGCAGTGTTTCCAAATGCCTACATATCATTTAAATCCTTCCAGGGAGATTACTGCTGTGGACAGCCTGTTTCAGTGCCTGACAGCCCTTTCAGTGCAGCAAATTTCCCTGATGTCCAATCTAAGCCTCCCCTGGTGCAACTTGGGGCCATTTCATCTTGTCCTGTTGCTTTCTAGTGACCAGTAAAGATACCAGCCTTCAAACTCTTTCCCTGGGATTCTTGACCTGACTGAACCTCTCTGATGGAGACTGTGAGGGCTGTGTCCCTCTGGTAATGGCTGGGAGAGTGTAAGCAGAAGAGAGGACATTGGGGTTGTATGTAAACATCTTGAAATCTGGCCTATTTCTTTTAATGGCTTTGGAAATTGGGTGTCTTAGGGCTACACACTTAATAGTATGTGGTGAGGTGTGTACATCCAGGTAGAGTATTTAACCAGTGTGGATAGGTGAGGTGGAATGGGGTCACACTGAACCCTTTGGTCAAGGTCTGGGTGGCCCATGAAGGAAGGAGAGGTTGCCTTTCTGTACCAGGTCTTGGCTGGATTCTGGTTGCTCATCCCACATCAGAACAAAGTTACAATCTCTTTCCAAGTTCCACCTTCTCTTTAATTTTTAGTTTTGCTGTGCTTAAGAGTAAAGTTTTACTCTGCTCTCTCAACCTAGTGCTTGCAGGAGCCAAGGAAGGAATGCTTTTCCTCTGTCTTGTGACTTATTTGATCTGCCTTTTATGGACCATTTTTTATGGTCATCTGAGAAAACTAAGAATTTTTTGTGTCCGACTGAAACAATAATGTGACATTAGAGGCAAAAAAAAGCTCCCAATGCATGCCTTTGAGGAATACATAATGAAATATGAAAAATACTTTTCTCTCCTTCATGTACCCCTGATGTTTACAGTGAAGACTGCTATTATTTTAGAGGTGCAAAAATGTGATACAGGGTTAGTATTTCATTAATGAGAAGTAAAAAAGTGCCTTAGTAATGATGGGAAAAGCACTGTGATATCTGCTGGTGGCAGTTCCTGGAGGAAAAAGAGGATGTTTAATTTTTACATTGGTGTAGTCAAAAAGAATGAACCCAAGAATCTCCTATCTATTTGATTCAGCAGTTGTAGGTTGTTTATTGTCATGAATTCAGGTCTAAATCCCAATCTTCCTGGCCACAAATAAGAAACCTGGTTTCGCTAAGGAACCCTGTTTGTCCCTTAAATGCATTTGCTGCTTTGTATTTTAAGAGTGACTGGGAGGAAAGGGTTGTAAAAAGAAGGTTTGGTGAGGAGGATGGTAGCTCAAGTGACCTTGCAGCTGGAAGTGCCTGGAGAATAACAGTGTGGGAAAACATAAAGTATGCTTTTTATCCTCTGTCTTTTCTGAAAAGGAGAATTTCTGTGTCGAGATAACGTAGGTGTTTACAGAGACTTGGCGACCCTCTCCCAGACATTCTTGAGCTCTCTGTCTTGGCAAAGAGATCAAAGCAGAGATCATAAAAGCACAGAGGAAATTCACAGCATTGTGAAGTGTTGCACGGGCCCATTGATATGTGAGGCTGGGAATAGGCCACACACTTTTTGCCCCTGCTGAGATGGAATAAGCTTAGCAGTGTATGTGTGTGTCCCTGTTGTGCCAGCATGGTGATGGAATAAATCTGCTCTTTACACTTCAGCTGTGGATTTTGCCCACGTTGGTTACCTGCATATATTTGGTTTTCACAGTGACACAGCACTGGACTCTCTTTGCTGGCGTCTCACCATTTAGAAAGTCTGTGGCTGGTCATCCCTGTAGCAAGATCTCCAGGTGAAAAGGAGAAAACACCTGCAGAAGGTGATTTGTCCAACGAATTTCTGAATATAAAGTTAGGGACCCTCATCAGGATGTGCTTGTTTCTTTCCAATGGCTATGGATGGAATGAGGAGTGCTTAGTTTAAGGTGGACCTGCGTAGGTGGGATGGACCTGCCCTGGAGAGAGAAAGAAGGGTCACCCGAAGATCCTGGGGAGAATTGTTATCCAGCTGATAGTCAGCAGCAGTTTTATGTCTGTGCTTCCACCAGCTGACTTAAAGGATTCAAATTATTTTGATTTAAAATGAAAAAATATTTGCATTTTTTTCAGTGAAAAGTTGTTTCAATTTGTACTTCCTGTTCCAACTGTCTGAAATAAGACTAATGTAATATTTTCACAACTCCTTCCTCTCTTTTTTTCTCCCCTCCCATCCCTATCCTCAAATCAACATGGTTTTCAAGAAAGTTAAGAAAATATTTGGATTTGTTAATAGTACATTTTCTTCTGGAAAAATGCTTTGGTGATTTTTTTGTTGTTGTTGTCTATTTGTAATAGCAAAAAAAAAAAAAAAAAAGTCTTCTTCTGAGGCTGTGTTTTGGTCATATAACCTGTCCTTACCTGGAAATCTGTTGATCTGTGTTTAAACATGGAACATAATCACAGAATTATTCTTTAACTTCTGTGGGACTGTTTTGAAGTGCAAATTGGTGTTGGTAGATGGATGGTTTCTAGTGAAGCATTATGCTAAGATTTACAGCTTAGTTTCTACATTTAATAGATAAAAGTGCAGATGCATTTTCCAATAATCTATCCATCACTCACAATAGGATCTGCCATGCTAAAGACCTGAAAAAAAGGCTGCATAAACTCCTGTGGAAAGGCAGCCAATCTGAAAAACCGAAGTGTCATTTTGAATGAGAAGACAGAGTCTAACTGCGACACTGTTGAGTTTTTCCATTTTTATGAATTCTTATCTTGCCATTAAAGAAGAAGTGCATTTGAGAAAGCAAACAAGGGCACTTGTACCCCACTAAGACCCAGGCTATTAACTGCCTCTTTTGATGATGTACAGCCTGACTCTTCTGGGAGTTTGGCTGTGGATTTAGATGTTGAATTTAACTATGGTAAACATATTTTGGTGCAAAGCATGTATAACAACAATTTGCATTTACATAGCATCTTTTACTTAAGGATTTTGCGATTAATTAATTAATTCAGTCTGTTTCCCCCTGCCCCAAATACCACTGTGGTATGGATAATAAATACAATTTTAATTTGAGCAGCTATAGCGGGAGGATTAAGACAAGAGGGTTCTGATGCCTTTGTGCTGGTCCTGATTGTGGTGGGCCTGGGGCTTGTTCTGCAAACATGCTGAGCAGCCTTGTCTTGTGCTCACCCTGGTCTGAAACACCTTGAAAATAAAAGGACGTCAAACTAGCTCCACACTGGTGGGTGGAAAGTGTTTGGCAGGCTTAATGCACAGTGTCTTGTGCTGGTGTTTGGGTCCTGGGGGTGCTCCCATGCAGGTGTGCCACCCACCGCTGCGGCAGCTGGGGGTTCAAGTGCTCAGGGCTGGCTGGCAGCTTTAGGACATCAGTGGCCAGTTCAGTCCACAGGCAGCATTTCTCACTGCCATATAAATGCTGAAATCTGTTGAAGATCTCCAATTTGGAAATAATTACAAACAAAAGAAAAAAAAGAAGAAAATAAAAGAAAGCATTCTAATTAGCTTAAGTGCTTCGTGAAGTGCTTTTTTTTGGCCCACAACAATAATAAAACATCTGAGAGTTTCTGTGCAAGCCACCAAAATGATATTTCTAGCTAAGTAGAGGGATGCATTGGCATCTGTGCATCTGCACACCAGAAAAACAAAATCTAGTGGTAATCTGAGTCAAGCTGCAGAAGTTGTTTCTAGGACAAGGTAATTGTTTTGATGACAGTGGTTGAAGGCCTCTGAAAGATACTGAGGAGCTGGAATGTGTCCAGTGAAAATCACTGGAGCTGGGGGAGGGTCTGGCACACAAGTGTTCTTAGGAGCAGCTGAGGGAGCTAAGGGGGCTCATACTGGAGAAAAGGAGACTGTGGGGTGGACCTTCTGGCTCTCTGTAACCCCCTGACAGGAGGGTGGAGCCGGGTGGGAGTCAGGCTCTTCTCCCGGGGACCAAGGCACAGGACAAGAGGACACGGTCTCAAGATATGCTGGGGAAGGTTTACATTGGATATTGGGAAAACATCTTCAGTGAAAGGGCTGTTCAACTCTGGCACAGGCTGCCCAGGACAGTGGTGGAGTTGCCATCCATGGAGAGATATACAAGCCATGTGGATGTGGCACTTGGGGACATGGGCTACTGATCCTTGGCACTGCTCAGGAATGGTTAGACTCAGTGATCTTAGAGAACTTTTCTGACCTAAACAGTTCTATTATTCTGCCACTGATGATGTGTGGCCTTAGTTGGCTTAATATGAGTTAATTCTTAAATGATACTTGACCAGTTGGGAGATTCTATCTATTTGCCTATCTACTTAGATTGTATCTAATTGACTGTGAATTATCAGACTCACTTCCCAGTTTTGGGAAGTGAGTAGAGGGAATGGTAGAAGAGACAGTTCTGGGTCTGTGTGCACCCCTGGGCAATGGAGAGCATGCCAGGGGGCCACTTGCTGTCTACTGTGTGCTTCCACCATCCTACCATCCCCTAGAAATGGGAGCATGCCTTAGTTTTTTTAATCTAGGAGAAATGTGGGAGAAAGCTGGGTGAAACTTCAGAAGACTCAAGAAAGAAAAACTGCAAAGTGTAAAGTGTTTGAAGTCATGTTTTCATAATGCTGCAGTGTATTTTTTGAGGAAAGTTCTTGCTTACGTTCTCTATTCTTTGAAAGAAGAGCTCTTCCTGTAGTTCTGTTGTTGGAAAACACTGTGATAGCTGAGAACAGAGATTTTATAAACCTACTTGTTTGTTTGGGGGTTTTGGTTGGTTTTGTTTATTTGTTTTATTTTGTTTTGTTGAGTTTTTTTGTTTGGTTTTTTGGGAGTTTTTTTTGTTTGGTTGGTTTGGGGTTTTTTTGGTTTTTGTTTTTTGGTTTTGTTTTTTGGGGTTTTTTGTTTGTTTTGTGGGGGGTTTTTTGTTTTTTTGTAATGGACCATTATTTCTTTATTTGTTACATTAAGGCGAAAATGTGTGAATTTCGGGTGTATAATTTCTCATTAAAATGTGAACTGTGATAAAAAATATGCAAAAAGAAAAGTGAAGTAGAAAAAAAGAAAAATGTCACTGGCAATTCATCAGAATACAAGTTGCCTGGCTTTGGGCTGCTTGATGGAATTGGCACATCTACCAGCAGTGAGGAATATCACTTGTGGAAATCCCACAAGAATCAGCAGGGATGGGGACTGCCTGTGCTGCCACAGACTTGACACCTGGCTTGGGATTTTCACACAGATGTGGCTCAAAAGTAAATTCAGTAAAAAGAGTGGAAGGAGTGTTGGGGTCCCTCTGGAGTTTTCCTTCTTTTCATTTTACATTCGTTGCAACAATCTGAAATCCTTGAGCTCAGCCTTGTGATGACATTATACCTTTTTTAAGCACTAACTTCTGAAAAAGACTCGTGTATCAGCAGTATCCCTCTGAAGAGGGATATGTGGGTTATCCCCTCCCCAGCTGTCTTCGTCTCTGGCAGTTGTGGGTGCAGACCTCGTGGCCTCCCCAGATGTGAGCATCCTCCTGGGGGAAGGATGGCCCTGGACCACTGGGACTTAAGAATTGCAGGAGTACGTAGGGTGTAGAAGAGTGTGGTGGGGAGGCAGCAGGTGCTGCTACAGCTGCACTAATTGCAAAGTCCATAAGAGGTGGGGTGATGCTGGGGGTTGTGGATGAGACTCTCTTTGTCAGCAAATCAGGTGTTCATTGCTAAACAGAGGCCTTGTTTTTGTTCCTTCTGTCCTTGTTAATATTATAATGAGGGAGTATGGGCACAAGCTATTCCCAGGCATTGGTGTACCGGTGAACAGATCTGGTAGCTGTTCACACTGGAGCAGAACTGTGTCCTGTGTTGCCTGACCTGCGTATGCTAGCCAGTAAAGACAGCCCCAAATGCATCCAGCTCCAGCTTTGCCCCCATGCTGATGCAGAGACAGCCAAGCTGTCTGGGATAGGCACTGAATCAGGGCAAACTATGGGCCAGTCTTGCTGAGCTAGGACTTTGCTCAGCCTAGCCTGAGTGACAAAGGTGCATCTGGCCCCTGAGTTCTCTGGAAAGCATTGCCCATCTCTCTCTGTGGGGCTGCAATGGGGATGGTCATCACAGGAACAAGGGAGCACTGCCAGTAACAGGGACACGTGGGACATACATCACACGGGTTGCACAAATGCGGGGTACAGGGTTGCAGATCATACTTCTGCTATGTATGTCGTTGCCTGCAGCTGCTGAAGCCACACCAGGATGTGCTCCATGGATCCCCGTGTCCTGCCCCAGAGCATCCTCATGGCATATTTAGAGTGACCAATATTCATTCTGCAGTCAAACGTTTGACCAATAGAGGTACAGGCAGCTACTGTGGCCTCCCACTGGGAGGGTGCACAAGGCTACAGAAGTCACACTGGGTCATTGGGGGACATGCAGAGGTGGGATCATCACCACATGGGCAGCTGCACCTTGTCCATTGTATAAGGGTTCACAGCTGCCTAACAGGCTTGAGGATGCACTGCTGATGTGGTGATCCTCACTACTCAGGAGACAGATTTTATCCGTAGTCTGCTGGGTCTTCACTACCTTCAAGTCTTGATACCAGCTCAGCTTTTAATGAGACATGATCTTAAGTTCTTAGGAGTAGGATATCGTTGGGCCCTACTGTGACATGCATAAAGCAGCTCTGTGGTGCTCTGTGTGATACTGCCTCCCCACCCTGAGCAGCATGTGGTGGACCAGGGTGCCTATCTCCTGGGCTTGGCTCCTTGGAGAAACGGAAAGCCACTGCTCCTGTACATTGTGTCAGTCAAGGGTTTGTAGACAGTAGAGTTATTTCTACGCTTTCCTCTGCAAGGCACTGCCTGCAGACCCTCAGCAAAATGCTCCCTTTCTGTAGTGGCTGCTCTGAGGTCTTTTGGCTGCAGATGGCCTCTGGTGCAGCAGGGGAGGTCCCTCCTGCTGGGTGGGTACACAATGAACTTGCAGTCCTCATGGAGGGGAAGGCACTGTCATGGTTGTGGACATGGTGCTCCACCAGCGCTAGCTGCTGTCATCACCTTCATCCCCCTATGTGGCATGAAGAGATTGTAGGCAGCAGAGATCAGCAGTGGCACCACAGGTCTGGAGAGAAGAGAGTAGTGAGTGTGACATTTGGCTATCCCTCTGGCACACTGTCCCAGCCTCTCCTCCCAGTGGACCCACAGGGAGGTAGGGACAGCTTTGCTCAGCATCACATATGCCCTGCAGAGAGCAGAGCAGCTCTACCCCCATCATCAGAAGTGCTGTCCTGGACATACTCCTTTCTCTGACCTTTGTAATTATTCCTGTCCAATCTTTCTTGATGTTTTCTTTTAATTATTTTCCCCTTTCTTCTCTCCCTCTCTCTTCCTCCCCCTAAAACTCCAACACTCCTCTCTGGTGTATTAAGAATGTGAGTGAAATTGAAGGCTGGAACATCTCAAGTCTTTATGATGATGAATGACTTTCACTGCCAAACCTTTTATTGTCTGTGATTTGGAAAGAAGGGGAGCTGATTTATTGTGGCCAACTGTCATACCATTTAATACAGTTATAAATCCTGACACCATGATGGCCACTGTCAGCCAGGGACCCAGTCTGGCCACTCTCCTGCCCTGCTTTTGTCCACAGTCGCTGTCTTCAGCTGAGCAGCAGGCAGGGGAAAATGTGAGCTGGGAGCTCCCAGCTGAAGGGTAGTGGCTGAGGATCAAGCAAGCCCCAAGTGTCTCACCCGGATGCAGGCAGGCTGCACAGCCCCCAGCTCTTGGGATGAGTGGAGATGCCCCGTGGCCCTGGGCATCACTGCAGCATCCCCCGATCCTGGTGCTGGCACTCATGGGTTGCTTCAGTCCTGCTTGAGTGTGGCACAAGGGGAATATCACACTGTGGCTTGGAGCAAGATCCCTTGCCATAATCCCTTCTGTTCTCTGGTCTGAACTCACTGGAGGATGCTTCCCATGGACTAATCCATACAGTTGTTATTTTCTGAGCCACATGGTGCATCAGCTGAGGTACATATCTCACTATGTTATGAGATGCTATCCACCAACTAAAAAGCCCAGAAAGAGGTGCTGCTTGGAAATAGGAGCTTGGTCCTGCTGCTTGATGGGGCAGATAAAAATGCAATTTTGTCTCAAAGTGATTTCAAATGAGATGTCTCAGGTTCCTTCAACTAAAAAGAATAAAAGATTTCAAACTTGACAACTGAGAATATTTGGTGGAAAATACTGAAACCCCAGGGTGTCAACATTTCCATAGCTTCGCTATTTCCATCACAGAATCTGGGTAAAGGGCCTGATTTCAACTTTTCATCTTATTCCAGGATAAAAAAAGCATTACTGAAATATCAGAAAAACAGCCTGTAGGTTGTTGATTTGGACTTTGTTGAACCCTAATTAAGATGTAAAAATTGAGGGTGTAAGTACTTCTTTTGTGAGGAGCAGAAAACGGCTCATGACATTAGCAGTGATGCTTGGATTGGAAATGCCTTCATCTCAGATAATGCAGATCATAAATACTGATCTTTGTGACATGAAAAATTTCAGCATGGGTTTAGTGTCGCTGCAAAACAGACTGGTGGAAGCTGTTGGATTTTCTTTTCTTCCGTGCCTGTGCAGCAAGCTGAATAACCAGTTGTCCGTATACTCTTGTCTTCCTGTTTCTGGATGCACTGCCAGGTTGCTGGGTCGTGTTCACCCATGTCAGTGTTGACAGGCCTCCCCTGCATGGGTGGGTGTCTGTCTGCATGGGAGCAGATAGGACAGTGAAGCCCTGGGTCACCTGGCAGCTGGCTGAGCATTGGCAGCCCCTAGCATAGCAGTACTGCACTGACCCTGGCTGGGCTTGCCACGGCCCTGAGCAGTGACATGATCTGCCAGAGCATTGTCAGTCGTTGGGTGCTGGTGAGGGGTACAAGGGTCTAGCTTGGGACCAGAGGAATTCCCTAAGAGGCAGGTTTGCATGGTGCCTGGGCTTCTCCTGCTCTTGGTGCTCCCAAAAGCCTTCTGGGTGTCACTCCTGTCCTTTGCAAGATACGTGGAAACCCATGTCATCCCCTCTCGCCTGGTTGCTTGGCTCAATCAGCTTACCTGCTTTCCCACACATGGCTGGGGGTCATGAAGCTGGTGATCATCTCATCCTACCCCACCAGGACATGGCAGGGACCTGGGGCTTGGAAGCCTGAAGGCTTGCCTGGATTCTAGTACCCTTCCCAGGCCACCCTGTGCAGTTCTCAGACCTGGGGGCAGCATTACCCCCAGCTGCCAGGCTGGGAGGAGGAGGTGGGCTGCCCTGCCCCTCCTAATATGCTGTGCTATGCTATGCTATGATAGCATAGCACAGCATAGCATAGCATAGCATGGTCATACAGATGCTCTGAAGGAACATCTGTACCAGCAGGGTCTTTCCCTGCAGTTCATGTCACAGCACAGCATACCCCAGGTAGTGGCAGCCTGACTTATGGTGGATGGGGTATCAGGTCATCAGCACTCGCAGATGCCCTTCATGAAGTGGCCGTGGTGGCAGATGGTGGTTCAGGGGCCATCTCCATGCTTTTCCTCACACACTTCCTTGGTGCCTGGGAAAGTCCCAAAGGTGACTACATGGCCTGGTATGGGCCCTCCGAGTTGTCTGTGGACAGCAAGGTCTATTTTCTAGGTCTGCAGAATGAATCCTGAAGATCAGAGCCCTGCTGAAGGATACTCTCCTTTGAGAGCAGTGTCTGTGTTTCAGAGCAGCTACCAGCCTGAGCCAAGGCTGTGGACCCCAGGAATGTGCAGGACCACTCCTCAGGGCTGGCGGGTCCCTTTCATAGCTGTTAAATGTTTGTTAAATGGGCTGAACATGTGGGGTTGGCAACAGCCTGGATTTCCATTTCTTGACGAGGCAGAGGTTGGAGGCCAGCCACCTCTCCTCATACATATCCATTAGTTTTTGGGAGCATCCATGCCACCACAGTAAAATGCTAACAATGCTACTTTTCATACTACAGCTCCTACTGTTTGGTTTTTCCCTTGTACCTCCAAGGAGTTGCCTGGAGTCCTATTACAGTGAGAGGAGTTTGTAGTTCTTCACAAACTGATGGTAGTTTCCTTCTAGTCTTCTTGAATGCAAAGAGAAGGTAGAAAACACCTTCTGGCCATTTGCAAAAATCCAAACAGTAGAAAAAAAAGAAAAGGGAAAATATTTTATTTAAACATCTCCAGATAACTCAGTCTCCCTCATGATTTTTGTAGGGTGTTTAGCATCTAGCCATGCAACAGGGATCCCCTAGACCACGCACCTTTCAAGCTGCTGATCCTCTTGGTCATCCTACATCTTTCCGGCAGCACAGTGATTACTGTGGAGATAGTCTCACCAAGCCTGCTGTGCTGCTCTTATTAGAAGTATTGCTGTGCTGCAGAAGGAAAACAACAATAAAGGGAATATGTTGCTTCTGCATGCGTTAAGAGCACTGATCAAACCACATGAGATCCCATTTCAGACATAATGTGCATTGGAGGGCAAAATTAGATTGAGGAGTAAATGGAGCCTAAAATTTCCATAGCTTTATTCGTCAGAAAGCTGTTTCATTGCGTGGTTTAATTCTCCTATTTCTTTCATTCATTGCATGTAGCACGCTGGCTAGAGTACATTTTAGAAATAATGTGATGAAAAAACCCCATCTTTAATTTGGTAGTGGTTGTGAGGTGTGTAAGGCTGTTCAGACCTAAGATATGAGGTGATATGAAATGCAGAAGCATGTTACTCAACAGCAGAAAACCAGCTAAACTAGCACTTTCTATATTTTAGCAGGAAGAGGTGTTTTGTTTTGGAATTGTTATTTTATATTTTGGCTTTTGATTTTGGTTTGTTCTGCATTTATTTAATTCTGAACTCTTTAAAGTTGGTTTTATTATTTTGATTTGAAAGTTTTATTTAATTGCTGCTTATGAATTACACTGCATGATGAATGGCACTTGACCAAAAAATAACATTTTCTAGGCTAAGATCTACCATGAGGCTAAGGCCATTATTTCTATGTGAGATTTCTTTTCTCTCCCCTTTAAACATGTCAGTTTGACAGGAGGAGGTTAACTGGTCTCTCAGATAAGTAGACACATGGGGGTTTTTGCCTTTGTAGGCAACACTTGATGTCATTTCCAAACTAATGCAGATTGCTGAGGAGAGCGCTTGGTGTGCAATGAATCCCTTTTGAAACACTGAAAACTGCAGATCAGTATAGTTGGCACCAGTGGTATGAACAGAGCAGAAGAACAAGCCCGTGTGTGTCTCTGTCCCATGCACACCTTTGTGTGTGCTTCAGTAAAATGTTGCCATGTATTACACTGCATGGGCTGTTTTCTCCCCTCTGCATCTCACTGGTTATCAGAGCCTTCTTATGTCATGAGAGAGACTTCAGTGGGCTTCAGATCAGGCCACAGGGAATGACCAGACCTGGTGGAAAAGAAATCAGCAGCAAAATGGAAAAGACATGTCAAAATAAAATCAAAATTTAAACCCCACACATATAAGATTGTGAATCTTAGGGCTGCTAAGATTCCCTGCTCCATTTCTTTTCCAGAACCTCTGGAAGCTTGCTTGGCTTCCCTCACGCTGCTTTAGCAGTTCCCACATGCTAATTGTCTGCAATTTTGCCTCTTCCTGCCTTGCACAGTGAGCCATGGAAATAAGAAGGGGGAGAGGAGCTAACTTCAGACAGTTTTCCAGTGAAAGTTGGACCAGACCTAAAACCCAGTTGAATACCTCCATCAGTTTGAGTATTATGTAAGCAGGGTCTCATCTTTGAGACCACCAGAAGATCCCATCCTGTCAGGGCCAGAATGAGCTGCCTTCCCCTGCTCCTGAAACTTGGTATCTGAGGAGGTGCTTCTCCTCCACACTGGTGGAGGGACTGACCCTTGGGCCAGGAGCCGCTCGAGGTTTATCCAGGCTGGGGCTGTTGGGTCCTTGTGCCCCTGTAGCCCTTTCTGTGGGTCCCTGCTGAGCAAATGCAGGGTCCATCCTTCCTTTTGGCTATGGCAGGGCCCTGCAGATCCAATAGCTGTGAAAATATTCAAGATTTTTACTTTGTTCGGATCTATTTCATATTAAAAAGAAACCAACAAAACCAAACCTACAACCAATAGACAAACAAAATACCTCCTTCAAAAACTCCAGATCTGAAGAAAGTGTAACAACAGAAAGCACTAAATAAGGTAAAAGCAGCCCAGAGCAATGTGAACTTCTTAGTTTTATTTGGGACACTTTTTGTATCTGTCCTCAGTATGTTAAATTTTGCATAGTGAAATGATTCTAAACTTGAAAATGTGACTTAACATTTTTTTAAAAAAGGAAAATCAAATGTTCTAGCATCTTCAGAACTTTTTCCATACACACCCATCAATGTCTTGGAGTGAAAATGCCCAAGTGAACACTCTCTCCTTGTGTAAACTCCAGGTTTACACAGTTCAAGTTGTTGGGACATTTCTGTCTCTTAGAGTAAAGGCTTCATTATGAAATATCTTGGCTGGCACTGGCACAAAGGCAAACATGATATGATGTCTGTGGTCTGCCACCTCCTCCTCACTGTGTATCTTTTTGTCCCCTCCTTTGGGAGGGCCTGTGCAGGGACAAACACCTGTGTGGGATTTGCAGGCTGTGCTAGGCAGACCCAGCCTCCCCTAAAGAACCCCCTTCTGCAGGGTGCCGCTGCATCTGCTGCAGGATGCCCCATGCTGCTTGCCACCTGCTGCTTCTCTGCTGTTCTCCAGGCAGGTGTGGGAGGGGAAGGGTCCCACAAAAGGGATTTAATGGATCCACAATATCTCATCATCCTCACACTCACCTCCATCTGCCCTCCTTTCCTTTTGGTGTCCCCTTGATAGATGAAGTGTCATAGATAAAGCTGTGGTGGTGTGCACATGTAATGTGGTGGGATCGTCTCCATTGTGCATGCCTTGCATCCCCATGCATCCCCACACTTCTCCACATCCCTCCAGACACAAAGCTGTGAGCACCTGAGACCCAGGCCATGTCTTGCCCTGCCCCAGCCACTGGTGGACCTGCTAGCCCCACACTGGGCTCAGTGAGAGACCTTGCAAGGCCTGAAGATGTCATTTATCATAGGCCAGGGAAGGATTAAATTATGCTGATGCATTTTAGTGTGTGGCTAGTTGTTGGCCACGCAAGAATTAGGGTAGGGGTGGGTTCTTGCAAAGACGTTGTCTGCCTGGAGTATTTTTCCCTATTCTCAACACAGATGTCCCCTCCAATACATGATGAGTGTGCGTTGAATGGAGGGGTCAACCCATGGAATTCTAACCTTGCATGTGTTACAGGAGGGACAAGAGAACCAGGTGGACTTTGAAGATCAAGGTGGATGATGGTGCAGCTCAGCTCAGGTCTGCAGACAAAACTTTCTCATCCTAGCAACCCTATAAAGTATGTGACAAGCTGGAATATTGAGTTGTTTATAGGGTGCAAGAGCTCTGTGGCTGCACAGAAGAAGGGACAGGAGTTTTAGGCAGCAGCACAAGAAATATTGTCCAGAGGAGATGGGACTGAGGGCAGAGCACTCTGTAGCTCCAGGGGTCTTTCTTAGGAATCACGGGGAAAACATACTGGGATATTCATCTGTACTTCCTCACTGCATTGTTGCTCTGACAGAAAGCATCATTCTTCCTTCCTTTCTCTTTTACCTGCCCTGGCTCTCTTTTAAAAGTGTAATTGGGTCAAAGGAAAGAGTAGTGGAGATACCTGCTATGAAAGGCAGCTTTGGACTCCTCTAGACATCTGCTGCTGCTTTGCAGATGAGGAGAAAAACAGACCCACATCTGCAGCCTCTGTTTCAGTGCTGTGTGCTTAATCTGAATTTTATGGCTCTGATAGCAGATTACAGTGCCACTGTCACGAGCCCTTACAGCCCCAGTCACAGTGGACACTGCGCATTTCAATACCTCCTCCACTAATCTTTCCCCCACTGCTCCCATTCCCTGGCTGCTAATTTCACGCAGGCACTTAAACATGATGGATAATTGTGTTCTGCTTATCAATGTTTAATTTAAGGGCTGTTCCGTCTGACCTGAATGCCCTCTGCAAGAGCTGTGCCTCATTATTGATTTCATGGTCATACCTGTGACATTACCTGCTTTGTAGGAAGTAGACTTTGACATTCCTGTGAGGCTTTGGCAGCCAGAGCTAATTGTCAGAAGAATAATCGAGTCAGCAAAATCATTACAGGTGATCTGTATGTTACCACTGTTTTATCTGCCTCTAATTAGGTGCAGGAGAGGTAACTCATCACAGTAAGCACACCGCACTGGTTTGATGTCCACAAATAAAGCAAGATGAGCACAGGAGGGGAGTTATTCATTAACAGCAGCAATTCAGTGTGTTGGAGTCCTGTGCTGGTGACATCTTCTTTCCCAGTGGAATGGCATGAAATGCCATACTGCAGGCATCCATGGGATACAGAGTCTGGGCCACTTTTGGGCAGGACTGAATGTTGGAGCGTGTGCTCAGTGGCTTTGGACTCAAGGCAGTAATAAGTGAGCTGCTGCTGTGGAGCAGTATTTTGTATGTGATAGAACCAGATAGCATTTTTAGGACATGTCTCTTGTTTGGGTACTCCACTGCCCCATGCTGCTGCCCTGGGCACACCCTGGATGATATGCCCATGTCCCCAGGTGGCAAAGGGAGCAAGACCCAATTGGTGGAATTCATCAGGTCCTTTTTCTGATAACACAGCTGTGCATTTGACCAAAACATTATCTTTGGGATTAGCATGATCAAGTTCTTCACTGGGCAGAAGAAAAAGAGCTTTTATAAATGGGAACCAGATTTTTCAGAATAAAAGTCAGTGCTGGTAACCAATTTAACTGAAATAGGCTAGAAATTTGGGCTTGCTGCCCAGAGATGAAGTGGCTCCCAAAAAGTGTCTCTGCCAATTACTTTTTTTTCCCCAGTGTTAAGCAATGGCATCCCTTCCTTTAAGGCACCACAACTTCTTCATACCTGGGATAGCAAGTGCCTGGCATGGCAGGACAGCTGCCAAAGCCCACCAAAGAGAAAGCAACATGTGCAGGCTCCTAGGGCCAGCAGTCCTCTGGGGTCCTGGAAGCAGAACAGCATCAGTGCAGGTCCCTTCCTCTGCCACTGACTTTTGCAGGCACTTGATGAAGGAAGTGCCATGGCACAGGACCAGGAACATGGCCACAGGGGAGGTGCCATCCTTCTCCCATCACAGTGCGGGGTCTTAGAGACCATGCAAAGTCATTTTGAAGAGAGCACAGTCTAAAGCCAAGTTCTTCCATCGGGAAGGCCTTTTGGAAGTGGCTTATCAATTCTGCTGGTGCCCTGCTGCAGCTGCTGTGTGGCATCCCTGCACGAAACTAGCATAAGGATTCCTTGTATGTGGAGGCTGCCAGGCAAGGAGTTGTAGAACCGCAGACTGAATGGGATGGCACTTGGAAGCACCTATCCAGCTCCTTGCACAACTCAGTGGGCTGGTGTGGCAGCATCTTTTCATCTCCACTTTGCCTAGTGCAAACCTGCATTTTTAAAAATGGTTTTCTGGAAGGACATAAAGAGTTAGGTGAGGCAGCAGGCTCTGTGTGGATCTGGGGGAGGGCTCTGATCTGTGAGGTCTGTGGAGGATCTGAGTTGGGCAGAGATGGAGAGAGTGCTCCACCTGAGGTGGAGCCTAGGGCAGTGCTGGTCTCTGCTGGGTGGAGCACTCTGGTGCTGGGTGATACTTTGTGTAATTTCAGAAAGGGGTGTGTGCTACCTTGGGTGGCCATTTAAGATGGGCTGATGTTTTGTAATGATACCTGCAAGGAGAGTGGGAATGCAGGAGGATTCACTGGCACCACTGGACTGGCTTTCCCAATAATGGTGACCTATTGGTATTGAACCTCTGACTCTGAAGAGGTGGCATTACCCAATTAACCCAGAGCACTGCCTCATTCTTGACCATGCTCCTGAGCCAGTGGCAATCACACACCTGCTGTGAGTGTGGGGCAGGGGGCAAAGGCCTGGCTTCCCTTGGTGCAGACCATGGTACATCTCAGAGAGGAAAATCACCAGCCCTGCTGATGGTTCTGAAACAGTGGCAAAGGGCCTATGTGAGCCCCCTTCCACCACCTGAACCCCCTACATTTTCTGATGTATCCTTTGCTATAATTAATTAAGTGTCCAGTGGGCTCATTTCTTTCATACTGTTACTGACAATCTGTTAGATAAAGGGAAAAAATGCGTTGGTGCCCTGTGGTATTGAAAGTGAAGGGTTTTCACACTGTCAGAGTAATGAATTCTGTACGGGTTTGAAGCACCTGAGCTTGGGGGAGTCCTCGTGTCATGTGTCTGGGAGTGACAACCCCCAGTGGTTAATTACTGCCATGGATGAGAGTTGAGCTGATAGCAAAATGAGATAATTTCATTAGTAGTTAAATTTGAAGTTAATTGGATTCACGTTTACACACAGTAGTGTACAAAGACACACTTGGAAATGCTCTTTGCCACCTTTTGATTTTTTTTTTTAAAGGTAGATGAACTGAGGAATGGTTCTAAACTGCTCCCTCTTTTTTTTTCACCATGGTTTGGAGACAGGAGGGTCCTTTGCTGCCACAGGCTGCTCTCTGCCCCAGCCATTCTGTCCTGCAGCGGGGACATTTGCTGATGCCCAAGCGCTGCTTGCCTCATCTGTGCAGGGGTTGCTGCTAAGCTCTCCTGGCAGAATTTCCTGTAGCTGCTGGCAGAATTTCTTTTATGGAAGAATATAACTTATTTACACTTTTTTTTGCAGAATTATAAATTGCTTTCATTGTGAGTGTTGCCAGCTCCTGGTGAATGGAGGGATGGACATTTATTGACTATCATCTCTGTGCAGAGCCTTTGACATGTACAGGGGCATCTGTAGCAGAAGTGTTTGCTTCACTCCCCACAACGACAACACTGGTGCTTCCCCTAAGACATTTCCCCTCTGGAAATCAGATGAATGATGGGTCAGCGTTGCCTTGAAGGTGTTCACTGGGTTCCTGAAGAAGCCTGGTGAAGCAGTCTGGAGGAGGTGATAGGGTGAAGGAGATGGCAGGGTCCAGGCTGAATGGGCACTAGAGCTGCTGTGTACTCCTTTTATCATGGAGATGTGCCAGTTTCAGGTCAGCAGATACCACTGAAAGTACCAGTGCTACTGAGGCTATCAGACTCCATGGGGAGGCCACTGTAGGCAGGACACAGAAAGATATGTCTGTACTTGGAGCTTAAACCTGTTGGCAGAGGTTGTTGGAAAGAGATTGTTGGTTACCTTAGAAAATCCTGCTAGGCTCTGCTCTAGGTGAGCTTCTCTAGAGGCTGGAAATGGCAGCTGAGCTGCTGTGTCCTGCCCAATACCAGCCCAGCAAGGCAAAGAGGTAGCTCTGCCACAGCTGCTTCTTCCCCATCTGTAACTGTAGGTGTCTAAAATAGCCTTCTAAAAGTACAGGACAAAGACTTTCAGGGAATGATATATATGTCTTGAAGGACCTTGGTCCCTGTGTCTGTGTCGCCCACTGCTAAAATACAGATGTTCATGTCCTCTTGAGTGCATTGCCTCTATGAGTAAGGCAGCAACACCCCTGGAGCAGAGGCTGCTCCTCAGCCTCTCTTTGTACCAGATTAGCGTTTTTCTCTTAAATCAATTCTTTTAGTGCAATTCAAGCTTGCCAGCACTGGGGAAAAATCTCATAGAGAATGAGATGCTCCAGTCTTTCTTTTTTGATGAAAGAACATTGGATGGAGTTGACAGGATGAGGTGGATTGCAGCACTTGCAGCTCTGCCCTTGGTCACCTTTGGCCAGCCCCCTCAGCCTCCTCTCAGGCCCTGCCTGAGACTTAGCTGTGGGGACCCTACTAGGAAGATTTGTTGACAGATGATAAAACATTTCATTTGGAAATGGGATGTAACGGAGACCAGCTCCCAGATCTTTGGAACAGATCATGTGTGATGTTTTCTTTATTCACGGAGGAGAAGAGATCCTACTCATCATACTGTCCTTAGTGGTGGTAACCTTGAAAATGATCCTAATCATTATGGGTGTAGCAGTGACTTTGGAGAAAGTGAAAAATTTTTAATATATCAAAATATACAAGTAAATGTCAAGATTTTTATAATAGCTATGGAAAGTGAGGAGTGGGGAGTAGTCAGTGTGGGGCAGTTTGGGAGGGGGAGCTTGCCCACAGATCAAGGTACCTTTGGGACATGACATATTGTGCCATTCTGTGGTGACACCATGTAAGCAAGGAAGGGAAGAGTCCTGGTTTCCCTCCTGGGTCTCAGGAGGGCTCCTTGATGGCAGTAGTCAGGCTGTGAAATGTTCGTCTGCACTAGGGACAGCCCTTAGCTGAGTCCCTGCCAGCACTGGGGGTGAGCTTAGCTTCTGTGACTGACTTTATGTAGACCACAGATACTTTTGTATTCTCCAGACTGTAGAGATGACATAATCAGTGTTTAATTTTGTGTGGGAGAGGAGGAAGCAGGGCAGTGGCGAGGGGAGAACATTTTAATCTAAAATAACCATTTTCTGCCTGCATTGAATAATTAGAATTCATTATGCCCTTCTGTAAGGGATGTGACTTCTCCCTAGAACTGGAGAGCAAATTAATCAATTGTTTTGAACATTAAATTCTTTTAGGATATGAATGCACCATAAATATTCTCTAGGAAGGGCCTGAGAGGAACAGCTTGCATCCCGATTTGCGGATACTGAGTGCTGAGGAAAGTGGGGCATGTGCTAAGAGATCACTGCAGCGATGCTAGTTTTGGCATGTACCCCTTTATCTGAGGGTAGGGGAAAGCAGCCTTTGTGGCCATGACCCAGAGATTGTGAGCCACAATTTGCAATAACTTAGGTACCTGTCTTTTGTCTCATCAGATGAAGTCTCGTATCTTTAAAGATATTGAGAAAAGGAAGATTTTAAAGGTTTATTTTTAGATCAGTTAAAAATGAAATTGCGGCTCAAAATCTCTACCAACCAAAAACAATTTTAAACAAACAGTTTTGGCTTTTGGACAAATGTTCAGTTTCAATCTCTCTAAGCTGTAGAGACCTGAAAAAAGTTCATTGTCTTAAAAACAATTGCCTACAGAAAACAATGTGAAAAAACCAGAATCCATGCATTTTTTCTCATCAGTGGTGCTAAAATCAAGAAATTCACATAACTTTTGCTGATCCAACATACTACCTTTTAAGGAAGGATCCTGATTTTTGTTAATGAGCTGTTTGGGACCAACAGGATCTTGGAACTGGCTGGAGCCAGAGTGGTCCCTGTTCTGTGGAGGTTGAAAGAGTGGAAGCTCATTCTTTGGGCCAGGTGCTCCATGCAGCCCAGAGTCCCTTCCTCTTAACTGAAATGCACACTCAGCTTTTCAGAGCTAAGCTCTCATGCAGTGCCACTGCCTCTGAGCTGTGGTTTGGATCTGATGGACTCCTCATTTCCCCCTGGCCTTGGAGGAGCCACTTGGCAGGCTGGCAGAGGTGCTGGCAGAACCAGGGGGGTGGGTCAAAGGGGCAGGTCCAGGAACTAAAGTGGTGCCTGAGCAGTGTGTGTGATGCTCACACAGGGAGGGGATTGCAGCACCTACATCCAGCTGCTGACCCAGCCATGGTGTTGCAGGGTCAATGCTACCAGCACCTGTGTGTGTCTTGAAAGCAACTTCTCCTTGGCTAGGTGTTCTGCCCAAGGCTGCCATGGGAGCCCAGAAGACCATGAGTGGGCTCCAGGATTTCCTCTGGGGTGAGGGATAGATCCTGCCTGATGAGATCACAGGAGCATCCTTTTCTTCTGGAGGGTCTCTTGTGGCTGCAGCTGACAGTGGTTTACCCAAAATCCCACTGTGGCAGCCTGAAGGTATGGTGTCTGTCCCAAAACCTCCACATGGGAGCAGGGTCCAGGCATGACTGAGGAAACACTTCTGTGGCACTGTGTGAGCCATTGCTATCTGACCTCCTGTCTTTACACTGCCAGCAGAAATGTCCTCGAAGGTGATAGGAGCTGTGCCTGTGAGAGGGTGAAGGAAGAGAGGGTACCCCAAACCCCTGGGGCAGAGGGAAATGGAGGACATCCCATTGCCTGCTTTTATGGTGTTATTGTCGTGGAAGTCCTGTGGATACTTGAGTAAAACCCATGTTTCTGTGGCCTAGGGAAAGAACAGTGCATCAGGTTGTGTCTACAAATCTGACCCTTCTTCTGGCACTGTGACAAACTATATTTTAAACCACCTTCATGTCTCAATGTCTTGTGTTTGTTCCTTTTTTTTTTTNATGCCTCAAACAGTCTCAGTCTGCACATGTGATTTTCTAGGGAGTTTTCTGGGGAAATGTCATTAAGATCTGTGTTATTTCCCATTTCACTGCTTTTGACTTTACAAATCTAAGCTTTGGAGGAATTTGGGAATAGGGGTGAGCAGCTGGAGTTCAGGCGGGTGTGTTCCTCTCCCTGCAGAGCTGTGCTCTTCCCCTTCCAGTCTCGCACTTCACTGGAGCTTTGTGGCAGCTTATAGAGAAAACAAAACTGTGCCTGCCCTCCCTGCCAGGCTGGAAATCCCATGCTGGTCCTCACAAAGCAGTGATGACAAATGCATGGCTGTGTTCCGGGTGCTTGGGGAGATGTAAAACCATGTCTGCTCGTCGCAATGCTCACGTGGTGATTTGTTGGTTTGATTCCTCAGGTCGCGAGCTGGCAAGTACAACCCTCCCAGGATACCCTCCACATGTCCCTCCTGCCGGACAGGGCAGCTACTCCGCTCCAGCGCTGACAGGAATGGTGCCTGGTGAGTCTTCAGAGTAGGGGGGGAAAGGGAAAATAAAACAAATAGCATTTCAGGAGAGAAACACTGCATGCTGTGAATGTTCTGTGCGCAGGTGAGCACGAGGCAGAAGCCACAGTGCTGAAGGAGAGGTGTGGAGTGATCCTGAGTGAAGTAGGACCAGGCTCCCCGGCACAGGAGGCCGCATAGCCTACAGAGTGCAAAGCAGAGCATTGGCACTGAAATGCTGAAGGAGCTCCCAGCCGCCGATCTGTGGAGCCTGGAGATTGCTCTACGTTGGGCTGTGCTAGGCTCTACTCACCTGACTCAGGCTTTGCTCTAACTCAGCTGTTTCCACCCAACACTGTCCCTCTGTGCTGCTCCAGCAGTGAGATCATTGGCCCTGGGAGCTGGTCATGTCCTGACCTCAATCTTCCTCCATGCAAACCTGATTCATGGGGACACCGAGTCATTCCCAGGACACTGTATTTCTATAATTTCCTTCCCATTTTGGAATCTTGCAGTCAGAAATGCCAGGTGGCATGAGCTGGCTGGTGGCTACTGCTTGCCTGTGTGGCAGCGGAAGCGGGGGTTGTGCAGGGGCCTGGGGTGGGCAGAGCAAGTTCTGCAGGTGTGTCACATTGCTGGTGCCACCCTCCAGCGCTGGTAGCTGCAGATCTGCATGCAATCCAGGGTAGGATGGTCACTTCTGGGTGCTGGCAGCAAGGAGTGGTGGGGCCATGGCACTTCTGTCTTTTCTGGGGAGTTACCAGCTCTTTAGGAGCAGCTGCCAGGGTGGGTTGGCAGAACTGCATGATGTGGGGCTTAATGGTGCTCAGCCAGAGGAGGTGGAGTGGGGGTTTGGTGATGTAGAGTCATCTGAGCCGATTTTCCCTGGTAATAGATTTTATTTTTAACTACATATAGGCTTGTGTGACCCATTATATTGAATAACTGCACTGTTCCTCTCACTGGTTCCTTTAATAACAACCTTCTGCTCCAGCTAGTGTGAAGGTCAGCTGCAATTCCTGTAGGTTCTCCGTCTCATTTAAGTGAGAATTTGCTAACTAGCATCCAAAATGCCTTCTCAATCCTTCTTTGACTGCTGTCCTTTGCAGGACCAGTCTTAGAGCCTTGCTAGGGTAAGCACCACAGTCCCTGAGAGTCTGGCAGTAAGGCAGGTGACAGTCCCAGTCTGGTGCCATTGGCACATCCCCGCTTGTTCCAAAATGGCCAAATTGTCATGCCCGAGCTGTGTTTGTTGTGTCAGGTCTCAGGAACTCATCTCACGACCTGCCTCTGCCTTGTTCCAGTTTTTGGAGCTTTTGCTAGAAATGTGCTTTCTTGATAAGATTTTTAATCATTAGCCATGAATTTGTGCTTGTAATTAAGCAATTGTGCGAGTTAAGTGCTTAGAGACCTGGGAGAAATGTATACATGATAGCACATAAGCAGTGTTTTGTTGCATGCTTGTTGCTACTGCCATTGCCCCTGCTGATATGAGTAAACCCGGCCCTTATGCTGTGGGTGTTTGTCCCAGCTGCTGGGGTCTCTAGCTTGCTTATGGGGCAGGGGAGACCTTCACACTCCCTTGCATTTGCAAGATGTGTAGATTCAGCTTCATGTTCTGTCCTTATCTCTTTTCCAGCCCCTCTGACAGCGCTCATCCTAACAGGAATACTTTTGCCTCCTGCCAGCCCCAGGTCCTTCCTTATCTCTCCCACAGGCAAGGATGTACACAGCAACCTGCCTCTGCTGCATCTCCATGACTTGTTCAAACACATGCTCACAATTTCACATCTCCTTCCTTTCCTGCAAAACAAGGGACTTGCGTATCAGCAGTGAATTTCCATTTTTATGTGGCTTGTGAATGTCTGCTGTGGCAGAGAATAAACTATTCAAGTCTAAACTATTCAAGCTTTTCTCTGAAGGAACCAAACAAGCAAGCACATGGCTTGATTTCAATCCAGAGCTTTAGGGACAGAGTGCTGGCATTGCTTGAGGCTCCCATAAATGCATTCCCTCTGTAGGTAACTGGCCCTGCAAGCTTCTCCTGCCTTTTGGTGGCTGTCACCCTGTACAAGTGACTGGGTGGGAGCTGTCTGAGCTGTGCTGAGGTGCCAGCACCCCCAGTGCTGTGATGTCACAGGGCCCAAGTGAAATGCCACAGTGGGGACAGATGGGTAGGTGGATGGGAAAACAAGTAGCTGAGTGGTCAAGCTCAGAGGTAATGGCTAATGCCACAGTCCAGCTGGGTGCTGGTACCACGCATAGAGCTGCAGGGCATGGCTAGAGGTCTCTCTTGGTTTACAACTTCATCCACAACTAAGAGAGAGCCCAGCTCATCAGGTGTTCAGAGGATCCCAACCTGCATGATGCCATCAGTAGGCTCCAGAGCAGGGCAGTGATGTGGAGGCACGTAGGCAGGCTGGGGAGGAGCATGAAACCCAGCAAGGGCAAACCAAAAGATCCTGCACCAGGAAAAGGAGCACTTTGCAACAAAATGGGCTGAGGACTGTTTGATTCCTGGAGGAGCTCCAGGGATGAGGCAGACTGGGAGCTGAGCATCAGTCTGCCATGTGACTGGTGGTGAGACTGGTCAGCATCATCCTGGGCAGGAGCTAGAGGGAAGGAGTTATCCCTCCTCTTGGAACTTAGGGACTCACAGTGGGAATAATACTTTGAGGGGGCCCGAACTAGAGGTTTGTGCCCCCTCAGCACAAATAAATAATTGGCAGAAGTTGAAACAAGCAAGATGCAACTGGGTATGACAAAAGTCTCCAAACTTTTCCCCAAAGAGATGGGCCCAGAGGTGGAAGAGGTTTCTTAGAGGAGTAGTGCAGTCTCCATTCTTGAGGGTTTTCATGGTCATGGTGGGTGAAGCCCTGAGTATTCTGCCCTGGCCTTATTGCTAATCCTGCACTGACAAGGATCTTGAGACCACGTGAAGACCTTTCCACCCTGAAATGCGTGGTTATTCCATGGCTCAGTGTTTCAACTGAGGCACTGCTGGGAATGTGCTGCAGAGGTTCATATGCTTCTGCCTGATACTGTGAGTAGAGATGGAGTCAGGAAGCTGTTAACAGAGGGAGATCAGGACCCTCTCTCTAAAGCAGTAGTGCCAGCAGTCCATGCAGAAGAGACAAGTTTGCTTTAGACCCCAGTTACCATTAAATGGCTGAGCCATGAATCCCACTTTGAGGCTGGAGGGAGTCCTATAGACATCTTTCCTGTCATAGGGAAGATCCTAATGTCTACACGGGGACTCGGAAAAAAACACTTTCCACATTCCTCTCCCATCCTATGACCATGGTCTCACCCTGCAGCAGCCCAGTGGCACCTTCTTCCAGTCCCTGGCTTGGCATCCTGTTTGCCTATGCTCCATGCCCTATGCCTGACTCACCTTTTCCTCCAGGAGACTATGAATGAAGGGCTGGTAGACCCTACATAAGACTGGTGACTACTGGTAAATATTCCTGCACGTGTGGGAGCAGGCATCAGCATTGACTCCCATCACATGGTATATGTCATGGAAGCCACAGGATCCCAGGAACAGCCATCAGCCTCACCTGGGGAAGGGGACATGGCAGTGCCTGAAGCAGCTTGCACAGAATGAACACTTCTCTTTAACTCTCATTGTCTGGTGGCTGATGCCTTGAAGCATGAAAGTTTATATTCCTTGTAAATGTTCATTTTGTGTAGTGCAGCTCTCTATATATTTTTGTTACCTGTTTAAAGCTTTAATCCACTGTTGGTTCCTACTAGATTCGTGGCCTTAGCATCATCTCAGGGCACAGGATCCCACAGGTTAATGAGATGCTGTATGCAGAAATTATCCCCAATAATTTGGTACTGTTGTTACTATTTGTTCATGTTGTGACTGTGCCCCTAACGTGCTGTCGCTTTGGAAACACGGAGTAGTGTTTTCCCAACAGCCTTTCCTTTCTGGGGGAAAGTCTCTGGGGAAGAGCAGGCAGGAGCACACTGCAGCTTCTCCACCCCATCATGTACTCACAGCCTGAAGCCTGCTGCCACCTGGCTGTGCTTGCTCCATTATGAGGAGGTGGTCCGGGGCCTGTTTGCTTCTTTGGACGGAAATGGTGGTGTCTTCTGCTTGCAGCTTCTGCCTTCTCTGCTCCTTTTACTGCCTCACACTTGGTTTTGGAAGCTCAGCAGAAGCAAGCTGGGTGCACACTGGGAAATGCAATATTTGCTGGGGTTTTATTCCATGGCCTGTGTGGGGGACCCAGAGACTTTTCCTGAGGTGAAGTGTTTGAAAGGAAGCGCAGCTTGTGAAGCAGCTGTTGGCTGGTCACAGAGACCATACCGTTACCGTATTTCCCTCACTTCTGGAAGGCTGGGCCTTCTCTCCAGTGCTATCCCTCCTCTTTCATGGGCTCTGCTGCCCTGCTGACTGGAGCTGACGTGGTGACAGGGACCAGTGCTGCTTGCCTAGGGTCTTTTCTTGATCCTTTGTAGCTTCACAAACCACCAGCCTGTTTCCAGCACCAGCTCAGGTCTCTCTTCACAGATCACTACTTGTGTCCATGGGTCTGCTCCCAAGATGTACCTGAAGGTCTGTGTTCTGCCATGCATAGGGCAGGTGGTGGCCCGCAGCAAGGGGACAGAGGGGAAACATGAGGAGTGGTGCGAGAGGTGCAGTATGTTTGCCTGCTCCAACAAACCCATCCCAAAAGCTGTGTCCCATTTGAATCCTGACAGGGCTGGGGCAGAGGGGCTTGCAGGAGTTTCATTGCTGAGACAGGGATTTGGACAAACCATGCCTGTGTCCACTTTCAGCATGTGTGTGCCCTTGCCATCATGCTCATGATGTTGCAGCCGAGCCAGACGAAGGTCATAGGCAAGTAGTTGTGATAAGTCGCTTAAATCCAGTTCTTGTGTTAGAAGTGCTGGGGCAGCAGCCCCTGCTGCCTCTCAGTTTCTGTCCCTTCCCCCCATTCCTTCTTCCCATCTCCAGGGTCAAAGCCCCTGCTCTGCCACCCCTTCTCCCCTCCCCAGGGCTGCTGTTCACCCCGTCTCCTCCTCTCCTGGCAGACCCTGCATACTGGGTGACAGGAAAGGGTAGACTCTCCAGAACAGTGATGCTGAGAATATAGTCATTAATGGGACTCTTGAAACCCAGATGTCCTTTCTGAACACCGGTAATTTGTTTTTAATGAAAAACCATGCAGTGACCCTGAACAAATGAATTTCCTTTATAAGAAGTCTATGTGCAATTACCCGACTAAAGGGACCTGAAAACACTGACATTCAAAATTGGGCTTTGAAAAAAAAGGCATAAAAAATAGCAATGCTGTCATTAGCAATCTTTTATCCAGGAGAAGATGCTTGTTCTAACATGTGAAGGGGAAGGAGTTCATGTTGCAAACAAAACATGTAGCTTTCAAATGCATTTTTTCATTGTGGCTGGCAGGTGTTGATGCTGAGGAACAGTAAGGTTTTGTGACTTCCTCCTCTTGGGGCTGTTCTTCACACCTGAGTCTGCAAGGGATAGCACTCTACCTCAGTCCAGTGGCACCCAGCCTGCAGCAAGGGGTGCAGGGGGCCAGCATGCCAGCCTCGTGTCATGGAGGGGTCAGCAGGCAGATGTTTGCCTGGGTGGGACTACCAGAATCCAGTCTGTAAGGACTGGTGGAATTTGGATCCACTGGCACACTGAATACTTTATTCATAGTTATTTTAATATGTTTGTGGTTTTTTGTTCTGGATCTACGTTTGCCAAAGTTTTGCGAAGCATGTTGTAATCTTGTAACAATATTTAGGAAATAAAAGAGAAGCAGCTGAGAGACAAAATACCTAAAACCAGGGGCAGAGAAAGCAAATTGGAGTAGGTGGGATGTCAGAAGGCATCAGTAAACCAGGTCCTCCTCCAGTCTACAACATAATGCTGGAACTGCTTGGTTACTTAGACACTGACATTGTTCTGGCCAGTGAGGGTGAAAGGAGATTCTGGCCGTTTATGCTAGATGTACCTAAAGCAAATGAGGAATAAACCTTAGCAATTCTTTGGTGAATCAGAAAGTTTGGAAGTTATCTCCTCAGAGCTTGGAAGTGATTTCCCAAGTGTTTGCTATCTGTTCCTCCTGCTTCATGCTGCTGTTGTGGCCATGATGGGTATGTCTGCTTGGGTTGTAGGCACCTGTGCCTTTTTGACAGCTCACACAGCTCAAACCCCAACCCAGATGCCCCCTGATGCACCCCAAAGACAACCCCTGCAGATGCACACAAAAAAATTCCAAGGCTTCAATGCCACAGACAGAAGACGTGCTACCAAAGGGCAGAAGTGCTGACATGTGGCCTTCTCTGATTAAGTAAATTCTTTGTGTTTTTCCCCAAGTCTGGGGCTGCTCACAAAAGTGTCTCCCTACCCTTCTATAGTCTTAGAAGACAAATCCCAGAGAAGTTTCATCACATACAATGGAGTATGTGATGTGCCATCACAAATAGCTTAGGGCAATACCAAATTGCAAATCAGCTGACAAATTATTCCCTTAATTAATAATGAAGCAGTTAGGTAAATGGTATATGTTTAGCCTCTGCTCGTGTACATTTTGAATGAGGGTCTGCCAGAATCTTGGAAGTTTAGAGAAACATTTTGGTTCTCATCTCTCAGGAGTGTAGTTACCATGCTTGCACAGAATGTAGATAAAATTTGTATTGTTTTCAATATGGTGTTGTCAGATATTATTTCATTGAATTGATTTAGAAATTTTACTGAAGAGGACAGGAAGATGAAATGCTGGAAAGCCTACAGCCTCGGATCTGCTGATCCACCTTCCCCTTGCAGAGCGATCCTCACCTGGGGTCAGTTAGGCCCTCTGCTCTTTACTCCAGCTGAGGATGTGGTCCCCAGTGTCCCACGCGTGGCAAAGGCAGGCTGCTTTGCTTTGCTGGCCCTCTCTGCTCTGTCCATAATTTCTGCCTCCTCCTGTCAAGGTAAGACATTAGGCATATCTAAACATAAGTAAGCAAGGTGAAGTGTGTATAAACAAAGAGATCTGTATTTAGGAGTGAGGAGGAGGAGAGAAAACATATTGTATTGCTCCACTCTTTGGAAATTTCTATGCATTTGTAATAACAAAATTACCATAATTTGCTCGTTAACGCAGCTAGATCAGTCAAGCATTGTTCCAAACATGCAGAGGCTGCCTCTCTCTCTAGGTCTGCCAGTGAGTTAAGCACGGTAGAAATTAGCATGCAAATAGCCCTAATTCGGCCGAGCTGTCAGATCCGCATTCAGCTGCTTGTTCCCTTTGAAATCCCTGACAGGAGTGGCTCAGGCAAGCCCATCCTCCAATAGATCCAGCCAGAAGAGTACCGAGGGGGCACCTCCTGACTGACAGTTTGGCTACCTTCAGTCAAATCCATCTATCTCGTCAGCCAGCAGTGGTGGCACTGGGGGCCATGGGTTGGAGTGCGTCTTCCAGCCAGACCTCCATGCCAAAACTGTCCCCTCCCCACCCCAGAATGGTGCCAGGGTTTGGGGCTCCAGCAGCTGAGTGATGCTGCCCTTTGGATAGGGGGGTGCTCTGTTCAGATACTAGTGTTCAAGTTAAGGTGCTTCTGGATCCAAGAGTGTTGAGGCTGGGGTTTTGTAGTATTGAGGGATGGAAACCAGGGCTTGTGGTCATTTCCTCTGGAGCCTTGGTCAACACTCCTGGGTTGTCTCTGGTTACGAAGCTGATGGAGCATCACTGCGGAGAATGGTGCTGTAGGCAGTAATCAGATGCTGCCTGCACCATATCTGCCCATGGTCCCTGAAGATGGGAGGATGGCAAGGGAGGCACGCAGCTGATGGCACAGGGCTCTGTCCTGCATCCCCAGAGGCGAACCATGGGTCTATTCCGTCTCCAAGGTACCCACAGGGGGATCCTGGTGGCAGCTGGGAATGGTTCTCTGTTAATGATTCTTCAGTGTTATGGGTCGGATGTGCTGCCCACCTTTAAGCAAGATTGGTGGTTTTAAAAGCAATAGTGAGAATTTAGTAAGTCTTTTTTTGCTGGTTTGTTTCTTTTCTTTTAGGGGGAGGTTATGTTACTAAACATTTTTCTGTCCTTTGCAAGACAGTAATTTTGAGACCCATTTTGCTGGCAGCTACAATAAACTGCCCCAAAATATCTAGGGCCAGAAATTTAAAGATGATATGTTAAAAGCTCAGTAATTTGCTGTGTATGACCTGGCACATGGGTGTGATTTGCAGAGTTTGCCGTGTGCAGGATGAGTTCACTCCTACCCAGGCAGCTCCCAGGATCTTCTCTGGGCACTAAGAACACTCCCTCTGTATGTAGAGGCTGCAGGGGAACTGCCATGCTCCTCTGCAAAGGCAGGAACAGCTTTACAGAGCGTTTGCTAATAGATGTTGTTCTGCTGGCTCTCAAAGCAGTGACAGTGGCTGCCCAGGTGATGCACCCCCAGTGTGCTGGCTGTGACAGGTTGGTGTCCAGCCAGACGTGGCATACCAAGGGTGTGGCACACTGCTGCATCCTCTGCAATCTATGGGTCCACTCCTGTTTGCTCTTGTTTCTTCATTATTGACAGTTGTCGTTTGGTGAAAACACAATAATTAAAAGATAACTGTAATTAGAAAACCACGAGACCTACGTTAGTTCTGAATTTGGAAAGTTGTGGTTTGGATTAGTGTAGCAGAGCTATAATAGTGGTAAGACTTTGCACAGGTTGCCCAGAGAAGCTGTGGCTGCCACATCCCTGGAGGTGTTCAAGGCCAGGTTGGAGGGGCTTGGAGCAACCTGGGATAGTAGAATGGTGTAGTGCCTGGTGTACTCCCATGGCAGGTATTGGGACTACATGAACTTTAAGGTTCCATCCAACCCAAACTATTCAGTTATTCTGTGATTCTGTGATTCAAGTGCCCAGTGTTCTGAGCCTCACACAGGCATTGCCTATAAGCAAGGAAGGAACAGCTAGAGCTGACCTGGACTATCTTGTACTTTCAGGGCTGAACTCAACCACCTTGCATGTTTCTCAGAGGAGAGGAATGGTTTCTCAGAGGAGAGGAATAGCCATGTGATAGGACACAACACAGATTATAATTTCTGAGAATTCTGTTTGTCATGCTTGTGTCTCCTTTGTGTTATGTCAGCACATGGAGTTAAAAAAAAATTGGAGATTACGAAAGTGTCATGGTTGAGAACAGCAAGTTGTCAGAGCTTTGAGCCCTGCAAAGTACCCAGCATCTGTCACGGCTGCCAGCAGTGGCTCAGGCACCAGATGACCTTACATGTGGGATGTGTGGAGTCAGCCAGACCCAGCCACCAAAATCAATCAGGCAGTTTCCAGACAAATTGTGTTTGACGATGAGCAAATGCTGAGATCCGCAGAGTAAGCAGAGTGGAAAGCACTTCATGGCCCACTGTGTCCATGAGCAGGAGTGTGACACGGCTGTTCTTTTCCTGCCATACCACACAGCATGGCAGCTGGTAATAGTGATGGCAGAGTAAAGTCTATGTTCCTGTCACATCTGAGCTTGAGAGCCCAACTGTCCAGTGCTTCCATGTGGTGGGGGTTGGGACGATGCATTTTCTTTCGTCCTGAGCATTAGACTCTGGCTAGCCCACCTCTTGCTGAGATTCTTGTATCAGAGGGGGCTTCTCATGTGCCTTCCCCAGCCTGGGTTTCTGCATGCACTGAGTGATGTGCCTGGCTCAGGGTGACAAGGGTTCAATGTCTGCCCAGCTTCAAGGTGTCAAGAAGCACTTTCCAAGTTGTCCTGCAATGAGATGGATGTCTCCTGCTTCCAGCATTTCTGTGGCCAAGGGAATGCTGCAGACTAGATCCTGAACCTAAGCATCCCCAGCTCCCTGAGCACTCCTGTCTGACATGGGAGGATGACCCCTGTAGAGGTTTTGGGGGACTTTGCAGCCACTCTCCTGCAGGCTATTGTTTATGAATTCAGTCTTTTTGCTACTTGCTGGACTTATTTTCCAAGACAGTAGGTTTGACTTCTTTATGATTGTTGCTGGAGCGTGTTTGCTTGCAGTTAGAACTGTTTGAACATAGAACATCTGCCCTGTGGTAAAGTCCAGTTCTCAGAACTGATGCCTATGACACAAATTGAAACAAAATACTTTGAAAATAAAGTATTCTCTTTTCAGGAGTTTCTGAAACTCCTTGAGACTTTATCCAAAAAAGTGAAAATGCTTAGACAGTACATAGATTGCAATGCAGTGCAATTCAATGTAATGCGATCAGTGCAAAATAAATAAAATAGGGTAACAGAAAGAAAGCAAAATTAAGTGAGAACTTTTAATCAAAATGACATACTGTGGTAAAAGTGAAGGAAGGTGTTCCAAGGACTGCCCCAGCAGAAATTTCCTCTGAAAACACAGTTTAAAGCAGAGGCTGTCCATCTGTAGGAAGCAGTGTTCGTGTACGAAAACCATTGTGTGGTCAGCTGTGTGAGGCAGGTGCGAACCCCTGGACAGGGGATGCAGGAACTAAGAGTCTGAGGATGCTTTTCCTACTCATGGGGTGCATGTTCTGGGCCAGGAGAAGAGGGACAGTCTGCATATGAGAAGTCTCCAGAAAGAAGTATGTGTTCACTTGTTTCTGTCAGCAAATATGGCACTGGGGCACTTCAGCGAAGAGTAGGTCATCTGTCTCTTATGACTGCAGTAGGCTGTGCACTGACTGTAGAGCAAGCTGGGAAATTTAAATGTCACCGCCTCAATTCCTACATTAAAGGACTAAAAGCAGCACTCTTGTAATGACTTGATGTCCTTTCATAGCAGATGCATTAAATCCTGTCAGTCTTGGGTGCTTTACTCCACCAACATTTTGTCACCAGTAACTGGGGGGTGAACATGGATGTTTTACTCAGGTGAAGAGGTGTGCACAGACTCCATGGTGGGACAAGCAGTGCCCAGGTGGGAGAAAGTCTGCTTGCTTTGTCTGTTAAAGGTGTGGGCACAGGATGCTGCCCCATCTTTTTCTCCTACCAGCCTTCTTCAGGATGAAGGAACTATCTCAGCTCAGGCTAGTTTGTCTTTGGTTCTTGCACATTTACTGAAGTCAGGAAACATAATGCCAGGAGTCAATGAGGAGCCTGGTCCTGGTGAGGTGTGCGCTGGGCTCTTGGGAGCCATGGGTCCCCTGGGGCATTTGCCATGACAAGTCATGATGTCCTCAAGCATCATCTTGCTCTTTGTGGGAGGAGACTCCCTATCTGTCATCCCTTCTCCACCTGTGTCTTCTCTTCCTCAGCACCATTTTTGGCTGATTTAGCCAGATCAAGTCAGGCTAAGCAGCTGTAGACATTGTTTGGCAATGGCTTGGGCTACAAAGCATTTGCCAGCAAAATGTCCCATCTGTAGTGGCAGAGGACTGAGCTGCCACAATCCCAGTGACCTGAGATTGGATGACAAGACTGTATTCTGCATTTAAAGGGTTATTGTAATATGGATGTGGTGTAGAATCAAAGCAGTGTGGTGGAAATTAAGTGAGAAATTATCTGTCTTTTGTCACTCAGGCATTCATTCGCATCATCTCTGGTGTCAGAAAGAAAACCTGACATCATCTCTTCTGGGCATGTGTGTCTGTATTTCAGAGCTTGCACGAGCTCCCCGCAATGACAGAGTGGGGAAAGCAGGCCTTGCAGAATAGCTGAGATGCTGAGGTTTTGTGGCTCAGCTGGCAGAGCTCATCCACGCAGAGGGTGAGCACAAGAGACTTTTCCATCCATCAAAGGTGCTGCCACCTTGGCAGAAAGGGCAGGACGTAGCCCTCTCCTGGAGCTGCTGTCCCAGTCCCAGGTGAACCATGGCCAGTCCATGATGGGGTCTGACACAGTCACCGAGGACTGGGGCACCAGAGGAATGCCTGAGACTGTGGTGATGTGGGAGGATGCTCCCTCAGTCATGCAGACGCTTTCCTGCCCATGTTCCCACACCTGCATTGGAATATAATTGAGGACAGCCTCCGTGTCAGCAGCAACGTGCATTTATCAAGTTACCAAAACGCCTAATTTCCAGGCTTTATAATATTTGCAGTCTATATTACTATGGCTTGTAACATTATATCTTCTTCTGCTATGAGCGAAATTATATGTGTGATTTCTGGAAGTAACCCCACATTGCAGTGTCATTATAAAGGCTGAAATTACAGAAAAGGCTCAAGTCAGGATGAAGCATGGGGTGGAATGTTTTTACCTGAGCCAAGTGATATATTTTTGCTGCCTAATTCAGCGATTTTAATCCCACAAGATACTTCTTGTGACCTTTTACACCAGTTTGAGAAGAAACCATATTGCAAAACTTATTTTCTCTCAGTCAGTTGTTTACCCTTTCATCCCATCTGCACTACCAAGCTGGTCAGTCTGGAGCAAAGAAGGCGAAATGGTGCCTGCCCTGATGTGCTACTCATACACAGGTCTGGAGTGCCTCGGCATATGGGCATGGAGTGATGTTCTGTGTGGATGCATCCCCTGTGCTGCTCATCTACTCCACGACCCTTATCCGCTGCTCATCTGCCATATGTTTGCTCTGTGACCCTCATCTACCCTGTCCCCTTATCTACTTGATGCCCTGCATTTTCTCCATGTCCCTTATCCACCTTTTGCCACTCAGTTGTACTGCATACAGGATGGAGTGGGGCTTTGAGAGGATTGCAGCAGCCCCACAGACCAGGCTTAGGGAGAGACAGTCTGGTAGGAGCAGCTGCAGCAATGGACAGAGCAGCAGTGTGTTCCTAGCCCCATACCTGACAGCACTGATACTAAGGCTCTGTGCATGGCCAAGTATGGCTTGCTGATCCTGATACCACTGTTGGCAGTGCAGCTTCTTGCTGCTAGGTTCACGTGGGATCCCAAGAGTCTGCACGCCAGTGACTTGTGAAGAGGGGAGATGACTCTACAGGGGCAGCTGAGAGAGGGAAGGGGCAAACCTCTCATTGTCATTAATTGCGGTGCCATCTTATATGCAGATGAGTTGGGCAATTGTCCTCCAGTACAGAGAAATAAATCTCTCCTAATGCAGTTCCAATATGGTTGCTCTGTGGCACCACCTACCTTTGTTGTATTAAAGTTAAATACCTTTGTGTACAAAAGTTTAAAGTGCATAGCTAAAACCTATGTGCTTGCAGTAATTGCAGATGTAAATCTTTTTGTCATCCTGCAAAGACTAGGTGAGGTATTTCATAAATATGTCAGAAGCAGCATTAAAATTTTATGGCAGGCAGCACGGGTCGAGAATACTACAGTGACTTCTCAGCAAGGTATGTCCACCTTAACCCACAACTCATTAGTCATTGATGGGATTTCTGTGCCTTGTAGCTTCTTGGAAATGTGGTGTTACAAAAATCTGCATGTTACTGTTTTCTTAAAATATGACAGCCCACTCAGAACTGTTAAAATACTACATCTTTGACCAGTGCTAGCTAAAGTAAAGATAAAATAAGAGAGAAAGACTGGCCAATCTGATCACGGAGTTATACACAACCTTCATTAGAAGTTAATTGGCAGTCTTGATGGGACTGGGAACTTTGGAGAAATGCTCTCTGAATGTGACCAAGTGCCTTTCAAGCATGACTGTGATAAACTCCTCCTTGGGTGATGTGCAGGAACCATTATCCAGAGTGGGGGTTAATTTCATTTTGAAATCACATGTGTGAAAATTTAGAGGACAGCTGCACCTCAGTCACTCACTGAAGGGTTAATCAATGACTGCAAGATGGGACAGACATGGCTGGATGTGCTTTTGGTGAGTGTGAGTGTATGAGGTCAGTGTGAGTGTATAGATGATTATAAATGATCTATTGATCCACTTACAGCAGATTTGGTAGTGGATTTACAAGCCTGCACGTGTAAGGAACATGTCCATGTTGGCAGGTCCTAGTTAGTGTGTGTATGTCTGTCCTTACGTGGTGTGTTTCTGTACATGCACCCTTGGTGCTGCAGTCCCTAACACCCCAGGAGAAGACTCTCTGGTCCCTTTGCCAGTGGCTCTGTATGCGATACCCCACCTGCTGTGGGAACAGACCCGGGATTTTGCCCCCAGCATTCATCCAGGTGGTGTCCAGCTGGACTGCTGTGATGGTGTCTGTAGATAAATGAATACAAACTGTGTAGTTTTGTGTATTTATTTACATAAATGTGTATATTGTAGCTTCCTGGGGGAAAAAAAAGTGGGTTGTTCCTCCTGCTTTTAGGAGAGAAAATAGTTCTAACAAACAAAAGGTATTCCTCTGTTTGTTCAGGTTTGTTCAAGGAGGGTGTTGCAGGTGCTCAGCAGCCAAAGCAGAGTCTGGCTTGCACCACTGGCCCCTGTAATGAACAGTTATTGCCACATTTTCTGGCAGTTCTTCCTACAGACAGAATGCTGTCTAATTAATAATTCAAATTAGTGGCACTACCTAGGATCCTGTGAATGCCAGTATCTCAGGGTTGGCCTGATGGTTGCAGCGTATCACAGCTCCAGACGCTCTGTCTTGGCTAAAGCTGGAGGAAATTTTTAACAGAGTTTTGTCATGTTATGTTTAAAGAACATGGGTTAAAGGCTTACTGCTCTAAGGACTCATTGTTTGTCAGTTTTTTTTTCATTTAAGATCAACAAGTGAAGGTTTTGTTCTGTGTAAGAAAGTTTTACTTGAAAAACATTTGTGAGGACTGTTCTTTTGCTGAAATCAATTATTTTCATTTCCATCTTCAGAAAAAGAGAAAGGCTGGAGGTGGGATATTAATTGTATGGAAAGCATTTCCACTTTTCTATTTGTTAAGGTTTTCTTCACTTCTTTCCTGTGAGAATAGACAGATTGCTGGATACAATTCCAGGTAAGTGTAGGATCACTGAGGAGAGCAGCTTCCCATTTTGATGCAGTGGACCTCAGGCGTGTTGAAAAGCAGCTTCCTTTTTTTGAAACTGCTCACTGAAGAGGTTTTCCAAAATGGCATTTTTCAGCCCCGCTGGGAAACATCTCTTTTCTACTAAAGCTTCTCCCCACCACAGCCCATGCCAGCCCCAGAACCATGTGAGCTCAGGGGGCTGCCATCATGCGTCACTCTGCTCAGAGTGAATATACATCTCTTTGGGGTATATACATCTCATCTGCATTGCTTGCAGAAGTGGGCACAAGACAGGCATCAAGACCTGAAAGGGGTATATTGCCCCCCCAGGCTGCCAGATCTTTCCACGGGGATCTGGCTGCAGCATGCATTGCCACATGTTGGACGTGTCTTTCTTCCTGGCATAGTCTCTGGTAAATAATCTTCAGAAAATTCCCCAAGCCTACCCTTCAAAGATTCATCTGTGAATCCCACCAGCTTGTCCTGGATATTAGCTGGTTATCACCGTATCTACATTGAGACAAACTGGGTAGATCACGGAAGGGTTTTGCTAGATACAGTGTATTTTCCTGCTCAGCTTCTTCCCAGGGGGACACTGTTTCTGAAATACCTGCTTTGTTACAGTACGGCTGTAGTTTGGTTATTTTCCCCATTTTTTGGCATTTCTGATTTTTGTAGCATGTGGACTGCTCTGTCTAGAGCAGGCAAGTTACGAGCCAAGTGTGCTTGGTCTACAGAGCAGAAAGCAGAGTGATCCATTTCTTTCTTCCTGTGGGACTTCTACAGAAAGAGCAGGTGAAAGACCAGGAGAAGACCTGCCAGATGACTGGTGGTTAGCCTGTGGCATGCGCCAGGTTGCCACTCTCCCAGGTTACATGCAGCTGATATTTTTAGATTAGAGAAATGTATATCTCTGATCCTGCTGTTTGCTAATGAATGTTGAAATTAGAAGAGAGTCCAAGATCCAGTTCAAAGAAAAACCAACAATAAAAATTACTGTGGACTTCTCTTCAAGGGTACAGTTCTTTCTCCTTTTCAAAGGTACAGTTAGTTTACCATTGAGATTTTTGCATAAGGTTTTTTTTAGCCTTACTGAACTCAATTTGGAAACTTAGTATTTCTCAGAATTTAAAAGAAAAATATTTAGTTGGAAAACAACTGATTAAAAAAAGAAACAACCAGAAAACCATAGCAAAATCCATGACTCTCACTGAAGAATTTTGTCTGAATCGTCACAAATTTTCAAAAATATGTTAGTGACATTAAACAACATCTTTTTCATGTAATATGGAGTATCAGCTGAAAAGTTTTTCCCAGCTCTCCTGTTCATGGGGAAGACTTCTAAGGGAATGAGTCCCGTGAGGTTCAGCGGCAGCAGCTTCCCAGGCAGGACTAGAGACTTCATTCTCTCTCCCCCTAAGCCACTGCAATGGCTTGGTGTGGAGAGGAGAGTTCATTTTACTGAGGGAAAACCATGCTGTTGTTCTCTGCTGAGAGCCCAGACCCTTTTCCTGCCCTTCAGGGTCCCCCACAGTTGTTTGTCCCTTGACTTTATGTGCAGTGCTGCCTGAGCTGCTGGATCATGAAACCATCTCTGGGGGGGTGCTGGCCTTGGGTGAGGAGAAGCTTCTGCTTTGGTTTATATCCTCCAGCTCAGGCAGTGGCTGGCCCTGCGACAGGCAGAACTTCGATGTAACAGATTTCCAGGGTGTGTTTGGATAGCTGCTGCCTCACAGAGTCAGCCAGTGATGTGTGGGTGTGAATACGTGGCTCAGTGCAGTGCTTATCTCTGCTCCCCATGCAGTCAAGCATGTCTTTGCTTACCAGGGTAATGATTGTTATTGGAATTCGCTGAAGAAATTTATGATCCATGTGATTACTTCCTCAAAATTAAACGATAGAAAACAAATAAAAGTCATGAGAATGTTAATTTTTAAAAGTTACAGTAAGATCCCTCAGCAGAAGGGAAACGTAAAGGCACCAGGAGGTTGAACTAGCAGGGAGATGGGTTTGTCTGCAGGAAACCAACCTAGAGACAAATACAGCAGATGACTGTTTTTAAACTTAACAAAAACCCCCAGAAGGAGTGTTGAAGATGCTGCTGTTCTGGCCAAACTCTGTGTTTTGTACCCCAACCTTCTGTTCTTGTCTGTTACACAGTTTTGTGTATTGAATATCATTTCTCCTGGTTTAATTGCCTTTAAATGGAAGGTCTGAGTAACACATTGTCCTAAATGCAGAGCTGGGTTAACAAAAAGGCCCAGCAGTGGAGGCTGATGGAGAAACCAGTGGCTGCAACAGCTCTGGCAGGAGGAATGGCACAGCTGCCAGATCATGGTCAGTCTCCCTGCTGGGTGACAGCTGGGAGCTGTCACATGGCTGTGGCAGGGAGTAAAGCACATTGCATCACCTGCATGTTGTATTAATAGTAACCATTGCATGGATAACAACCATCTACCCCCATGTTCCCGACAGCTTCTCCCTGTCCCATACGCCTGTGCAATAACCTGGTATCTACGAAGACTCAGCAAAAAGTGTCCAAACCGGTGTCTGTAGCCAGCTCTTTGTCTTGGTTTGAAAGACAGGTGCCTGCCAGTGAAGGTGGGAACCTACCTTGGAATGGAAAATATTACCTCCTACCCTCCAAATTATTATAACTTTGAAATTATGGGGCTGTCAGGCAAATATATGGGAAAAGGAGCAACAGTTCTTTGCTGAATATATATATAAAAAAATAAAAATAAATACAAGGCAAAGAAACAACAACAGCAGCAGCAACGAACCAACCCCAGAGACCCAACGAGGCTTCTCTTGGCCAGCAGGCCTTTGCGCCTTCCGTGCAGTCCCGCTCACAGCCGGCAGGGGCGCTGGTGGCTCCCGGCCGGGCAGGGCGGGTGCGATGATTCCCCCGCGGCTGCAGGGGGCGCTGTGGCGCGAGCTCGGCCGCCTNCCCACACGGCAATGGCGGGGGAGCCAGCAGGGACAGAGAGCCGGGCCTGCCTCGGCCAACTCACAGGAGCAGCCGGTCTCAGTGCCACTCCGGGTCGCGAAATGGACTGTGGCAGGAACCTCAGAGCAGCGGATTGGAATGGCAGAGGCGAGCACTCAAACAAAGTGTAGCAAATAGTCCGAAGCCGTGCCGGGAGCCGCGGGGTCTGGGTGGACACGGGGTATTGGGTTAAAGTGTAGCAACAAGTCCGGAGCCGCAGCAGAAAGCAGGGCTGGCCAGTGGCAGGCCGGCTCCCCCAAGCAGCCAGGAGATGCTCCCTCTGGATGGAGGAGGGGGTCGGGGGCCCAGGTTTTCCCCTGAGACACCCGAGGAGGTGGTGAGGGTCCTTTTTAGTGAGATCGGGTGTTGAAAAGGTCCCAGTTCAATGGCCACTCTTATGAGCAAAGGCTCACCGAAGGTAAGGAGAAGCAGTGAAGGACAGAACTCCGGAGTGGTGGCAGATTCTCCCCGCACCAGCAGCCCGGCACCAAGACCACGACCGTTCCCCCTCAGATCCCCTGAGTGGGAGAGTGAGCTAGGGCGGAGCCCAGCCCCGCACTCCCAGTCAAAATCTCTGAAGAGATTGTAGCAAACTGCACCCTTCCTCTTCCTCCTCCTCCCAGCCACATCTTTTGTCTCTTAAGTATCATCATTATCATCTCTGAGGCAGCAAATGGGAGAAAATTCCCTGAGAGAAAGAAGAAAAAAACGGAAAAATCCCAACCTCCAGTACTCTTGTTGAGCTGTACTGGCTCTGGAGCGTCTGATTCATGAGGTCTTTTGAAGCTTCAGTGTTATACTTGGAAGTGGCATATGAAACTCCTTTGCAGATTATTTGCTCAAATTCTCCAAAATTCAGTCCAGAAGTACCAGAAGCTGGACAATGATGTTCGACTGGTCTGCTGTTTTCTGCTAGTGTTGTCATACAGTCCCAAGATTCATGACTGCTGTGCTTTATGGGGCTGCAGCCAGGTACTCTGCGTGTTGAATGGTGTAGTGCAGTGACAGTGGTCAGGCTTGTTCCATCCTGGGCAGTTTCCACACCTTGGCTGGACATGACCTCTCTCAGAACCAGCCCTGCTTTGAGCATCTGCCCATCCTTCTGCCTTTCTGCAGGGCAGTAAGTTTTCCATTACCCTCCTGCCCCGTGCCCAGTACTGGTGCATGGATGTGCCTGCATCCTTCCCATTCCCTGCAGCAGCAGTTCTCTAAAGCCACAGCAGTGTGAAAAACATGGTGCTATTTCTTCATTCATCTCTTCGTTCCTGAGATTTTTACGCTCATGCTTTTCAGTTTTATCTGCAAATCAGAAAGAAAACTTTCAGAAAGCATACCTTAAAACCAAGAAGACGGGTAAATGTGAGTTGGTAGGCCCCAGAGAAAAAATGCTGCAGAGTGGACATTACTGGTCCAACCACCACCATCAGACTGTCTCTGTCCCACCGTCTCAGGGTGGAATGCATCTCCCAGGGCTTGCCACTGGCTTATAGCAGCAGTGTTACTGGGAATCAGTCTTTGTTCTTTCCGTTCCTTACCTCTGCTTCTGGGGGATGAAGGAAGGGTCTGCCCCCTTTTGGGCTACAGCCTTATGTGGAGTGTAGAGTCTGGTTTGTGGCAAAGAGGTGAGCTAACTGGCAGGAATCCTTTGTTTTGTGTCTTTGTGTTTCAGTGAGGTGAGAACTACTGAGGAGGAGGCTTGCCATTTCACATGACAGAGGGATGTGTCTGATTCCCACCCTTTCCTCATGCTGCGGGCAGTCACTGTGCTCGTGTGTGCTACATGCTGCGCGTGTGTGTCCTTGGATGGCTGATCCGTGGTGTTTGTTTTTGAATGGGGCGAGGGCTGTCTGCTAAGAAGTGCTGTCAAGAAGTGTAGCTGATGAGCCTTGGAATATCTGGTGGAATTTGTGAGGCAGTCATGCAGTTTTCATTCATCTAGCTTAGTTTCACTTACGACTGTACCATTTGTCTACCCAAGTCCTGTGGTGGCAATAACAGGTCTTGCGATTTTCTCCCCCAGTTCTCCTTTTCCCCTCCCTTCTTTCATGTTTCTTTTTCCTTTCATTTTCCTTCTTGCCCTCCTTCCCTCTCTCTCTCTCTCTGCCCCCCCCAACCCCCCCGGCAAAGCTGATGGATATGCAGAGTATGTTAAGAAGCAAGCAATACTGTCACTGAGCTGATGGTGCTCAGTGACTCCTCGAGCTTCTAGCTGGTCTGTACTGCAGGAGCTTGACACCCTGACCACTGAGGCATAAAAAACAGAGAATTGGAAGCCTCAGCCTGACAGGCACTGGAGCATCCCCCAGAGAGGGTCCACGATGTGTGTCTGTGTGTGAATGTGGGGAGGAGGGCAGTGGGGATGGTGGGGGAGGAGGGCAAGACAGGAGAGGATGAAACAATGAAATGTCAGCCCATTCCCAGCCACAGCCCTGCTGCAGCACTGATAAACGTTTGGAAAGCACTGCTGCCCACTCCATGGCGTGCACAGCATCAGCATGGAATGGACTGGGTCTGTGCAACTCCAGGAAAATAGGAGGAGGGGGGGAGAGAGGGATGGAAGGAGGGAGGAAGGGATCAAGGGAGAGAAGGAGGGTGGTGGAACAGCTGAAAATGAGGTGTTGTCCAAGGGGAGAATGCTCCCCCTTCGGATCCAGCTCTTGCAGGCATGCGACAGCTCACTGTGAGCTTTATTTCAAGCCTGGGGTGCTCCCGGTGCATGAAGGACAGGACAAGCTCTTCTGCGCAATCCATGCACTGCACAGCTCTTCGGGAGGATGTAGCAGCAGGACTTGATCCCATCTGGTTTTGTGTCTCATGTTGGTCAGACAGCACAGCTGTTTTGTGCGACTAAACCAGGGCTAAATATTTGAAAATCTCATTTCCTTGTGATGAGAAAGAAATGCAACCCCTGGGGAAGGTGATGTATGATAGCCTTCCTGTAGAAGAGGCACCCACAGGATGAAAGGATTTCTGTATGCCACACTGGCAGGAGACTCTGAGCATGAATTTTCAGTACTGGAAGACATCACGCCTCTTGTAAGTGAAGTTTCCAGACTGCTGCCTGTGTGCTTTGCGGGCTTGGGCAAACACCAGAAACACAGAGCTGGTCCAGAGATGAGCTGGAAGCCAAGGGGCTATAGAAGCAGGGAGCAGTCAGAGGACTCTGAGTGAGACAGCAGCCTCAACTGTAGTGATGCAGAGGCGGAAAGGACCAGAGAGAAGCTGCTGTGTCCTGCAGGAGAGAGATGGATCCCTGACTGGCAGAAGGCAATGGGGATGTTCTTGCCAGTGGCTGCAGTATATTGAGTGTCCCTTAACATCTCTTTGGGCATTGCCAACTTTGCTGTGCCTTATTCTGTTTAGAATGAGCACTATGACAGAGGTAACCTTCAGGCACTGAACTCATCTATCATTCATAGGGACAGGAGCAGAAAAGAATTGTAGGTACTCTGTACTTCCCTGGGAAGAAAGGTTTGAAACAGCTCCATTTTTCCTGGCTTATGGTGAATTAATGCCATTGCTTAGAGGCAATAAGAAAAACCCACTCTGTGCTTGTAAAGAATTGTGGTTGGCACAGCAAGGTGTACTGAGTGTAAAAGTGCCTGCTGCTGCAGACTTTAAACCTTCTCTCTGTGGATGCTGTGTTGGGGAGAGAGAGTAGGTTGATCCTGGTAGGTGCAGTCCCATGGGTCTGAAGGGCTGCAGAAAAGAAATGAGGAAGGGATGCTAAGAGAGACTTCCTGTGGCTGACTAGTGATGGGCTGGTCCTGCTGTCAGCACATTTAGTCTGTTCATCTTGTGATGCAGGTGGAGAGGCAGCTTGTTTTCACTGAAGCAGAATCATGTGGAGATCATGGCCATCTGGTCCAGCCATCCTGGACCTGACGCTATGTTTTGCTGATCCCCTCTTCCCTTGGGCCAGTGTGCCAGCAGCTGGCCTAAACCATGGCCACTCACTGGCCGGGGGACCCAGATGTGGTCTCCAGGTTGGGTCTATGGATTGTACGGGATGGGGTGCTGAGGCTGAGATGCTCAGGACGTGGTGTCAGGGGTCCACTGCTTAGCTGGGGTTATGGCAGCTCCTGGGCCTGGGGTTGTGGCTATGCCAGTGCCAAGGACCAAAGCAGGCAAAGGTCATGGCAAGCATCTGCTGTGGCCTGTCAACCCTCACCTCTTGCCTTAGGAAACTTACTCTTTCTCCCGCTGTGCTGTGCTGTGGGTGTATGTATTTGTGTGTGGAAGAGGGAGAAGGGAAGGAAGAAGAGAGAGGAGGAAAGCTGTAATTCGAGGAACATTTCCTAATAAAACAGCAGTGGTGTTGCTATTTGCGTAGTGGAGTGGCCCAGGTCAGAGCCCCATGGTGCAAGGCTCTGTTCTGAAGAGCTTGCAGCTGCAGTATGAAGCAGGTGATATGTGAAGAGAACAAACAGATGGGAAGAGCGGGAGTTTATGAGGAGATAAAAAGCCATAATTTTTCAAGCCTTTTTTGTGTCTTTGTCTGGAGGGTTCAAATCCATATGCAACTGATGAAAGCATCCCACTCCTTGAGTTACCATGTTGGACAAATATCTGGGACCATGACCATGTTCTCCATTAAGGGTATCCAATATCTAGGAATTGGCTGGTTAATCTTCTCCTGAAGCAGAGACTGTATCTGAACAGCCCTGTCCTTGTATTTTGTTTCTCACCCTGAGTCCTACAGGGCTGCCCCATCAGTGTGTCCCAAAGGCTTCTCTATCCCTCCTTGTTTCCTTGCTCCTGCAGCAAGTTCAGGAGGCCTGGACTGCAGCACAAAAAAGACGCATAAAAAATGGCTGCGCCTGCTTACTTAATAATTTGCCCACCCATATTCCCCTTCTTCAAGACAGAGTGTCCAGGAGTACTTTTACTGTGGCCGTCAGTAGAGCACAGCACACACTGGAGAGCCCATTTACCCCAGAACTGTAACTGTCATCTCAAACCAAATGACCTTTTATTCTGTCTTTATCTCTTTAACTTAGGGAGTGAGTTTTCTGGGACCCCATACAGCCACCCACAGTATTCGACATACAACGACTCCTGGAGGTTTCCCAACCCTGGACTCCTGGGTAAGTGGTCGACCCTGTCTTGAGAGATCATTACAAGATGTGCAGTGTTTGTCCAGCCCTGGGGTGGGCAGAATGTGTGTCCCAGCTTGTCCCACGGTTAGACCCAAAATGGGACTGCAGGTCTCCATTGGGGTGCACAATTGCTTTTGGTTCACTTGCCCTGGCCCAAACATCTTGTCTTCCTTCTTCTGATAAAATCCTTCCAGAGACATAGGGTACTGCTGGAAAGCAGGATCACCATTTTTTTCAGGGTAAGGGGTCCTGTTCAGACAAAACTTGTGGTGCCAGTTTGCTTACAGACAATGGTAAGCTCCACTGCTTCCCATGCCATTGCTGCTTGTGTGTGCCTGTGCTTTGCATTTCTTCCTGATCTAGTGTTGTGTTTACTCCCCATTTGTGTGTATGCCCACTCCATCCCTCCTCAGCAAGAGACCACTGGTGCAGCCTCACTGGTGCCAGCATGGTCCCTATGAGCAATGGGAGGCAGAAGCCCTGTAACTCCTGCAGGATCATGGCCCTCATGTGAAGGATAAACATAATCCATTTTACACCCCTGTCAAAAGCTGGCCCACTTTGACCTTATATACATGTAGCATGCAGTAATTAGAATTTTTCCCTGCATAATTTGCATGGATGAGGTAAGTAAAATACCAATTAATTGTCATCTCTCAACACAGGAGTAGCATGCCTTAGAGATTTCCAGATTTATGGATGACAGGGCTGTTATATGTGACCTCCAGCAGCGAAATAATTTTGAATTTTTGTCGTACTTTTTTCATCCAGTTTCTTTGTTTTAAGTAATTGAGTCCCCATATAATTGAACCACCCAGGCTGTATTCATCATGGTTCTTGTCCTTAAACAAATCCTTTGGGAGCAATAGACAGCCTCTGCCTCTCATGCCATGGTGCTGGTATAATGCCGTTATTTGCTGTGCCACATTTAAGGGTTTGTTAGTGCTTCCATCATAAATCAACAGACAGATCTTCAGTAATATGGATGGGCATAGCTGCACAAAGCCAGGGGAGTCCCCGTGTTCAAACCCACTGTTTCCATGGCCACAGCCAACGGCGCTGGCAGATTTTTGGTTGAGCAGCATGGGGAAGATGCTTTTGCCAGAGGCAAGAGCACACACCATGCTTTCTTCATTTCTCATTTTGCAACTCCTTTTGAATCAAGAGAGCTGCTTCAGCAATGCTCTGCGTCATGGATAGGCCTGAGAAGCCAGGTTTTGTGTGACTTTTTAAATTTTCCTTCCAAACTGTTAAAGAAACTGGCATGATACTAAAAGTAAATGACAACCCAGCCCTCACCCTCCATTCTGCATGAAGACAGGACTTCTGGAGAGGCTCCTGGGCTGTTTACTGTGTTCCTGCCTGTGGATATCCACTTCCACGAGAAGGGTGTACACGCTAACCAGAGCCATCCCAAAGCCATTCCTGAGCTCTGTGCCACCCCACAGGGCTGGGCAGTGGCCCTTCAATTCTGTCAGCAGCAGGTTGCACCCATGGCCTGCTCAGCTCTTTATTTGAGGTGATGGGCCTGTACCAGCTCTAAGCATGCTGTCCAGGGTGCTGGGCAAGGCAGGTCCCTGTGATGCCCTGAAGATGCTGGAGATGGGTAGATCTGGTTCAGCAAAAGACTTTAAAGCAGGGGCTGGTCATGAGACAACCGCTTGCGGCCAGAACTTTTAACCTGTGCTATTCCCTTTTTTCTGCATTCATCCTCTTTTTCTTGTTTCCGCTTTTGGATCATGCATTTTGGGACAAATTCTGACTCATCTTCAACATATGAGCAGTTGTGGGGATAGCATGGTCCTCACAGCAAAGCTTGTTTTCAGGCTAGCAAGGATTTCTTCAGCCATATTTACTCAGCAGCATGCTGTGAACATGTGTTTAAATGAGGCAAGGGCAAAAAGAATCAGAAGCTATAATATTTTTTCAGACACTTCAGCTTTCTTAAGATTGAAGTGTTTCATGCTATAATGTCAATGCTGATTATTTCCTTTTTTTTTTTTTTTTTTTTGGCTGTTGGAAAATGTTAATTTATATTATATTGGCTTCCTTATTTTTGTCCTCTTCATTATACTTTGTTTCAGCATTTAAAAGAAAAAAAAAGAGNATGTGTCTGCAATCAGCCACAGTCTGTGGGTCATATGTCTCTTGTGCCTTGCAGAGATCCCTCTTGTCCACTGCTCTGCCTTTGTCACTGGAAGCCTGATCCTGCAATCCCTTCTCCCTAGTGCCTGTTAATCCCCCTGGTAGTTTAGGTCAAGTAGGAGTCTGTGGCAGAGCCTTTAAAACCTGCCCCAAGTCTCCCTGCACACCCAGAAGGTGCTGTGTGATGAGCCTGGGGACACGCAGTGGAGAATAGGTTAATTTGAGCTATATCCAGGATGCTTCCACTCCTCTCAGGAGTATACGTGAGTGCATTTAGTAATTCTCTTCTGAGAACAAGCTCTGGCAGTATCAGCCTCAGAGCAGAAGCCTTGACAAAATTAATCAGGACTGGTACATTGCCTGACACAGTTTGTTTTACAAAGTCCTGCTCCTTTCACTAAGATGAAAGTGTAATACTGTAAGCACTTAACAGCACCTACGTTCAANAAGAAAAAAAAAGAGATGGGAATTTTTGTTCTGCAGCAAGTTCTAAAGATGAACTTACCATTTCAGTTCAGTCTAGTCACAGAACTGGGGGGTCTGGAGTTTCCTAGAGAGGGAATCCCCTTGTCTGAATACTGGTAGGTCCAAATACAGTGGTATGATCTCATCAAGCATGTGTCTGCAATCAGACACAGTCTGTGGGTCATATGTCTCTTGTGCCTTGCAGAGATCCCTCTTGTCCACTGCTCTGCCTTTGTCACTGGAAGCCTGATCCTGCAATCCCTTCTCCCTAGTGCCTGTTAATCCCCCTGGTAGTTTAGGTCAAGTAGGAGTCTGTGGCAGAGCCTTTAAAACCTGCCCCAAGTCTCCCTGCACACCCAGAAGGTGCTGTGTGATGAGCCTGGGGACACGCAGTGGAGAATAGGTTAATTTGAGCTATATCCAGGATGCTTCCACTCCTCTCAGGAGTATACGTGAGTGCATTTAGTAATTCTCTTCTGAGAACAAGCTCTGGCAGTATCAGCCTCAGAGCAGAAGCCTTGACAAAATTAATCAGGACTGGTACATTGCCTGACACAGTTTGTTTTACAAAGTCCTGCTCCTTTCACTAAGATGAAAGTGTAATACTGTAAGCACTTAACAGCACCTACGTTCAATTAATTCCCTGTGCTGGCAAGAAAGAATTGCAGCACAGCAATCACACAAGGCTGAGACCTGTGAAAGAGGAGCTAAAAGGAGAGATGCCATGATTTGCAAGTGGCAGGAGGAAAGGATACTTGGATTGAAAAATTATATTTGGGGGAGAGTAAAGATAGAGAGATTAAAATGGTGAGAAAGCTTTGGTTTTTAGTCCCCAGTCTCTCTGTCCTGTATATGTGGAGCAGCAGGGAGGGGTGTGACGTGGTGTCTTCACAGGAAGGCAGAATCATATTCATGGCATGCAGACACTGGGAATTGGCTGTCTGGCCCCAGCAAAGCACCAGCTACTCACCATTACGCCGCTGTCTGCTCTGCCCTTGCTTTGGTGCTTCTCACTTCTCTGCACCAGGCACCAAGTCTCTTCTGCCCCAGCTGTCGTGAAACCAGTGCAGATGGGGGACTGTGCTCCCACCTCTCTGGGGCAGTACCAAATGCTGTGCCCCATGGCTCTTGGGAGAGAGCAGTCAGTCAAGCCGTGGTCCTCCAGAATGGTCAACAGAAGCAGGGGCAGAACAAGTCAGTTATCTGCTGCAGTTTTGAAGCGTCTTCATACTCTTGCATCCTACATCAGCCCTGGGGGCACCCACACCTCTCTTGGTATCAGAGACGTGACAGACTTGGCTGTGGGGGGTGACTCAGTCCCACCTTGACTGCAACAAGAGTGAGGATGGACCCCAGGTTCCTGGAGGAATGTGCTGGGAAGAGGACATAAACCCTAGCCACTTGTGTGATCTGGCTTAGTGACTGAAGTAGGTCAGCCACTCATCATCTCGAAGCCAGACAATGAGGTGAGGGAAGGAACATCTTTTTCGTTTATTTTCCCACATTGTCCTGCAAACAACCTGCAAGCAGCACAGGGCACACAGAGGCACATGCATGAGCACACAGGAGGCAAATGTGCATGTCTAGGGCTCAGGCTGTTACTGTCAGCACAGACTGGTGCACACCAGCATAGGATGAGCTCAACATGTGCACACTAAGGGCAGATAACAGCAACACTGTCTAATGAGGAAAAATGATTCAGTCTTGTGCTGGCTTATAGCATTTGGCTCAGTCCTGCTCACTGTGGGTTCTGTTTAATGCAGTATTCCTGCACACACACAGATGTTGTCCCTGTGCGCTGCTTGGGAGGGCTTGGCAGCACCATTGCAGTGCCGTGCCTGCCAGTGCTGGTATGGCATCATGCAAGGGCAGGGCTTGGAGCCTCTCAATTAGGATTAGATTCAATTTCTCTGTGGGATTCTGTGGAAAGATTAGAGAACAAGTAGGCACTAGAAATGACTGTGTCAAGAAATAAATTGATGATAGTATGAATTAGAAAGGAAAAATGACAGAAGGATGGACTAGTCTGTTCTGGATGGGGGCATGGTGACAGGAAGAGTGAGTGCTTTCATTTTTCACCTTAAACACAAGCTTATTTGATTACACAGCTGAAAGGCAAACTGGCAAAATCTAACTTGAGAGAAATGTAAGGCCTTTGGAATGCATGGGAGAAATATTGGGCTTTTTGTAGCTGCATTGAGTCAGAACAGCAGCAGAGGAAGAGAGAGTTGGAAAACAAAGGCTCTGACCCCCAGAAGACCCCATTTACCCCAAAACGTCAGAAAACACTGCATCCAGCTCTAGTGGGACCCACACACTGCTCCATGAGTCAGGGTAAAATTATTTGGTGCCTCCTGTTTTTCACCCCTCTGCCTGAGCTGAGCTGCCATGGCTAGTGCTAGTGCTCCTGCCAAGGGGGACTGGGATCTCTGCTGACCACCACACTCTGTGCTTCACATTGGCCTCCTGGTGCTGTGATGGGTGAGGACAGCAGTTCCACCTGGCTCTTCGCTGGCCTGTGAGCTGTTTTACCTCAAGGTACTGCCTGCCCTGCAGTTCAAAATGATCCCCAAGGACATCCATGCAGCTGAATTGGCCATGAGGGGACATGGACCAGCAAACTGGGCACCCCCAAGAGGGCAGGCCCCATAGAGCATACCTCAAAACCCCAGCTAGGCATGGCATTCACGTTTCAAAGTCTGGTGAGCTGTTAACTTCTGCCTTTGCTCATTGAAGAGTGGCCAATTTGACCAGGGAAGGCTTCTGTGGTTTCCATGGCTTGAGTTTGGGTGGGATACTAAGTATACAGCTATTAATTTTAGGCTACCCATGAGAATAGTTTTCACTGTCCTCATGAAGCTTTCCAGTATTGTCTGGGAAATATAGTTCCTGAGGCTGGGGCTCATTAACCTGATGTCAGTTACCTGGAAGAAGGCTATCTATCCAGCCCAGGATAGCAGTTGTGGTGCCCTCAGCAGGTAACATAAGACTACACTTGTGCAAATGTAAATGGAATGGTGACTTGCTGAAAGGGTCTGCTTTACCATCATTGGCTATGGCTTAAATTTTTTTAATTTTCAGTAAATAAATCTAGGTCGGATTGGCTCCTGCCTAGGAGTTTGTATACAGACATCTTTGCAAATGCTTATCCTGGCCAGTGATTTCACGGACTCTCTTGAATTATTCTTGTTTGTGGTAAAACTATCTTTCTAGTCAGCTAGGACCACACTCTTGAAGATTGCTTTATCTTGTTTTAACCCAGGCCTTTGCAGTGGCTTTGTCTGATTTTGGATGTCTGAGTCACTAAGGATGGCACTGAGGACATCACAGACCCACATGCTGTGTACAAGCTCCTGTTTTGCCACAGCACTGTGCAGAAGACACATTCCAGTAGCCAGACTCCTGTTTCTGACCCCTCAGGGTTGCAGCAGCAGAGTACCACATGCTGTGATAGGACACTGATCATGACAAAGAAGTTTTCTTCTCTGACTGACTGTACTGAGCAGTGCATTGCACATACTGTGCAATAGCAAATGCTGCCTGTGCTCTGTTTTTTTGGATGCATCAGCTGGAAATGAAAAGCTGGAGGCTGGTGATGAAGCCTGAGCTGATCTCCTGGTGTGTCACTCTGGACAAAAGCAGCCTAGAAGGAACAGCTGGGCTTGCCTGTCAGATTGCTCCTGTTGGACCCACAGCAGTGAGGTAGCCCCACATTTTGCCAATCGTTAACAGTGACCTTCCATGAGCTTCCTCTTAAGAATTTGGCTGTGTGATTTTCACTCTGTGCCTGGGCTTTTGAACCAGCAGCCCTCAAGTAATCACTCGGGTCATTTTGGAGTGAACAGCAAAGCATTCATCTGGAGGCTATACAACAAGAGGAGATGCCAGGAGGTTCTCCAGCCTTCCAGAGGTAGAGGCTTTTGGCATAGCACAGAGCATGTTACCAACAGCACCCAGCATGCCAGCTGGGTTCTCCTTCCAGCTCCAGAGGGTGTGCAGGGCCGTGGTGGTGGAACAGTTGGAGCACTGCCACACTCAGGCTATGCCCAGGGGCTGGGCAACCACTGGACCTGCAGGAGCAGGGTTTGCTAGAGTCTGGGATGGGAAGTGAACACCTAAAAAACACACTTTTGGCTTCACTGCCACTGATGTTTTCCTAAGGTGTCCACAGTCCCCACTGAGCTCTGGTAGCATCGCGTTTTCCTGGTGGGGCCAGCTCCTCTGCCTCACTGAAGCAGCAGAAGTCACTGCCTCTGCAGCAAGTCACATCCAGGGCTGTGAAGGCCCTTGACTGTGTCTGACAGACTGCTGTCCCATGTGTGTTGAAGGCAGGAACTTAGGATGGAAGGCAGCTCTCATACAGAGCCACTCATGAAAACAAACCCTGCAGCCCTGACTACTCCAGAACTGTTCCTTGTGTTGGCTCTTCGTTGCTCATCCAACCTGCCTGGTGGTGTCAGATCCATGTGTCTGAGTACAAGTCCTTCCAAGGGGGTTCTTCCACACTGTGATGTGCCTTACATCCCATGCATGTGAAACTGGTGACTTGCAGACCAAAGTGGTAAGCACCTTGTAGGGAGAAAACTCCCTTCTTAGGATAGATTAGAGTTGGTTTCATTGCAGGTGTGCTCAGAAGGTTTCTTAAAACTGGTGCTGGCTGGACAGATTGGTATCTCTCTGGATACAAGATAAAGACCCTTCCTCATTCAAACAAACAGTCCAGGTTCCTGGTGATCCTTTGGTAATCATCCTACCTACCAGTGCTTAGCCCTGCAGGACAGAAAATTGTCACCAATATTTTTCAGGCCTTTTCTTGGTAAACAAGTGCTTGCAGTGAAGTATTTTGAATGCTTTGGGATTCAACCTCCTCTCCTCCTTTCAAAAGGAGGGGGAAAAAATCAAAGAAGTCAGAATATGGTAGTGTGTTGGGGTTGGAATATCCTGACTTTCCATTCTTTTTTCATGACCTTTTTTTGGTCAAGTAAATGAAGTTGATGTTTTGAGTGAAGGAAGGGAAGAAGGTATCAAACAGCAAGCAACAATGCAAAGCAATTGCTGGTAGCCTCCCTCTCATGCAGAATGCATGAACGCAATTTTTATTCTATTTACCCAGCCTTTATTGAAGCTTCGGCTGGAGAGCTCTCTGACAGCCATTGTCAGAACACTGTAAGCTGGCACCTTTCCACCTTTGTCTTCCTCACAGTGGTCTCATCTCTCACAGGCTCCCCCTACTACTACAGTGCCACAGCCCGTGGGGCAGCTGCACCGGCCACTGCTGCTGCCTACGACCGCCACTGACACCGGAGCTCACGGCGTCGGCACTGACGGCACGCACGTCTGGGACAACCATGACAAGTCATCTTGCTGCCACCATGCCAGCCACTCCAAAAGGGAAGGAGAAAGTACCTAGTAGGAACATGATAATTGAAATCTTGCTCTTTAAACTTGCTGAACTGATTATTGTATTCTTAAATCTGGTTGGGTCTTGAATCAAACAGAGGAACAGGAGGAAGTGGTTCTCCTGAAGCTCTCTGTGGTCAAAAATGCGTGGTAGCTTCATGTTCTTTGCAGCCAGCTGGCTACTGCTTTAATCGCCTGCGGGTGCCATGGCTGTATCTGGGGATAAGGAAGAGGTGTGAGCAGCTCCACTTGGGACAGCTCCCTCTTGCTGCACACTGAAACAGGCTGTGAGACTCAAGGCAATTTTCTTTTCTTTTTCTGGTTGTTTTTTTTTTTTATCTTTTTTTTTGTGTGTGGCAAAGAAAAAATCAGTCTGCTCAATTTTACACAAGCACACCACTGTAAATATTTGCTTGTTTGTATTACTGTAAGAGTAGCTTCAGCATAAATAGCAACATTGTACAAGTATGAACTCAAAACACATCTGAAAGTGTGTTTTGAAACTGGTGCACTGATTCAAAGAACTCAGTAAGCTTTAAGCAACTTTGAACCAGGTTAACACTCATTGTGGCTGTATTTTGGGCTGATGTTGTTTCTATATAGAGCATCCTATTGGACAGTCGTGTGTGATCATGCTATATGCTGGTATCAAACACATGGGCAACTGAAAGACATAGGCAATTTTGTGATATTTTACTGCTTATATTCATTTATGTTCATTTGTTATCATACTAAACACTGGAACAAATTCACTGGTTTCAAGTTAAGCAGCATCCAGGAAGGAATTCCTAAATAACAGTTGACACCTAACGTGTATCTCTAGAGACTGTGTGCTAAATCCCAGTCATGAAAACCCTGAGAGGAAGGCAGAAAAATACCATGGTTATGATTTTTGTTAAGTGCATGTATTGAGTGGGGTGTACCAGGCATGAGGACAGCTGCACTCGCTTTCCAAGCCAAGCTGGAGGGGAAAGTGCTTGTTTCATGGTGTCTGTGTATTTCTGTGAAGGCATTGCAGATTCCAGCACTGTAGTCCAGACATGCCTGAGGAGAATTTTGCCCTGCTAGTTCCATATTTCTACCCTCCTACTTGAATAGGAAGCACTAATGGTCACAAGTTTCAATGTGCACCTTGTGGGGGGGCTAAATTAGGAGAGCAGAGCAGCTACAAATGACCTGCTGCTGCGTAGCAACACCAATCACTGCCTCTCCACGGAGTCAGGAGAACTGCTGATCTCTCCCTGAAGTCTCCCCCTACCCCAGACTAAGGCACAGACCACCTCAGCCACATAAGGATCATGGGCATGACCCCATCCCTTCCCTCCTGAGAAGCTCCCTGGTCCTGTTGAGATGAAGATCTGGCTGTAGCCTCCTTACTCCCAACCCAACCATTCTCATCCACCTAGAGCTGCGTGGCCTCTGCTGAGGGGTCCTGTTGGTGCTTGCCTGCAGAAGAAAGGTTGTTGGTGTCAAACCTGAGATGCATTCCTGTGGATGAACATTCAAGCGGGTATTCACCAGCTTCCAGCTGTAGAAGCATTTCTCTGGCCAGCTGAGTTAACTCTATTCTCTCTCCTCTCTTCCTGCCTCATCACTTGTGCTGCACATCTGTAGTGTCCACTGATCTGCTGAGAAATCCCCTCTCCCACTCCAGTGGCATCTTCTCCTGGTATGGAAATGCAGCCATCACTTCCAAGTTTCCAGGGCAGATGTGTTCCAGTCCTCAGCAGCCATGGAGACATCTAGGTCCCACCAGCTCAGTGACATTTCAGTGTGATGTTCACAGACCCCATCAGGAATTTTAGCCAGTCTTTCAAACTGTGCCCCTAACCCAGAAATAAGTTTTGTGACAAACTTACCAGTGAGATGAGTGCCAATTCTAGTCAGCAATTAATAACTGTTACACCTCGTTTTTTAACTTAAAGGAACCTTCTGAAGCCCTGCTTTGGGTTCATACCTATCTGAGTACCCCTTGATTGCTGGCACCCCTTGAACAATACTGGAAAGGACACTTCTGTCTCTGAGACCACGTGCAAGAGCCTGGCCAAGAGGTGTGCGCTGTCTCCACTCTGAGCACATGCACCTTCTCTGTGAGCTCAGGAAGGGATGTGGCTGTCCAGTGCCTTTGCTGAAGAGATGAGAAACAAGGGTTTGACCTCTCATGCTGGTGGTGCGTCTGGAGCAGAGGTGTACTGAGTTACATCAGCTGTTGGGACACCATCAGGCTTGGCTAAAACAAGTCTGTGTGCCCAGTGAGGGAACTGCAGCTTATTGGCATATGGGTCCTTCACCCACTCTGCCTACTCTCCTGCAACCACATTACTTTTACTTGTTTCCTCAGCAGCATGGATCGTGTGACGTACATTAATTCAGATAACACTGAGAAGGCTAAACATGAGATTTCAGCAGATGTTAGCAGAGTCATGCCAGAAGTGCTTGTAGTTGGGCTGGGGACTTCGGAAAGACATGATAGGTGTGTTTTGTCCAAATGGTGGATGTGTGGATGCCACTAGCTGAAGTGACCCAAAATGCTCAGGCCTGACTGGCCTCAAGGCTTTCAGCAGGACTTTATGAGGGCAGCCCTTGGCCTGCCAGGCATGGTGGTGGGCTCCATCCCAGGGACTCTGTGGGTGCACAGATAGCTGCTGAGGAGAAACCCAAAACTCGCGTCCTTGCACATGCAAAGCAGGGACTTGTGCCTGACCCATATCCCAAAACACAGCAGCCATGGCTCCCTCACCTCTGCTGGGACATCCTTCTGTCAAGAACAACCAGTAAGAGGTTAGACCGTGAAGTATTCATACCATGCTGCTGGAAAAGGCACTTCTTGACAGTACTTTCTGGTTTTGAGAATACTTCACCTGAGATTTACAAACTGCTTTCCTCAAGAGGACTTTCTGTCCATAGTCTTCATTGTGGAAATTGTCCTCCTTGGGGAGCATCTTTGAAAGGCACTGTTGGTAGAAGGTGGTCATCTGGGATTGATGGAGGATTGCCTGCCTCCATCTGTCCTCTGTGGCCTCACTATTTCATGGGGGAGGGTTACTGGGTGAGGTGGAGACGAGAAGCAAATGACCCTTTGGGGCTGCAGGGAGGGGAGAGAGCCAGCCTAGTGCTGGGGTTTGGGGTATCCTGCTGATCTTTTATTCAGGTGGAATGCCTCATTTAATCATTACTAAACTCTTGCGGAAATCAACCCCACAAAGTGCCTTCAGGCAGTTTCAGCACCAAACTCTGTAATACGCTTGCTTAGATGGAGGGTTTTCCACTACTTGACACTCCAGCAATAATTTTATCAAATACATTGCTGACACAGGCTAAGAAATGAAATCTGGGAGGTGGAGAGGGACAATGCTGCTGTAAGACTAAATCAGTGGAGGCTGGAAACAGGATTGCATGAACTGACTTGTTGAGGAAACCTTCAGTTAAATGCTGTCAGACCATAAAGAAGACAAAAAATGTTGTGGACACTGAGTTTGTTTAGCTGTGTCTGAAGGCTCAGTTATGGAGATATTATTGTTAGGCACCTCTACGGGCTGCAGAGCTCTGGATGTCTCAGGACCAGATGAACAGATCAAAAGCTTTGTTTGATCACTGGTAAATTAGAAAAACTCTCAAGGCTTGGGGGTTGTGGGGCCAGAGAGTGTTTGTTCATTCCGTGATGTCTGAGAAGCCCTCTGATTGGACTGGCAGTTGTTGGGACAACATCTGTGCTTGAGGCACTTGGGAAAGATATGGCAAGGAAAGAAATGGCACCAGAGTACATGGAGCTCAGTCTGTCACCTCTCCTTGACTGCCTGTGACTGAACCCCCTTGGTGCTGTAGTGTGAGGACCGCGCAGTGGGAGAGAGCGGCATGGTGGGTGTGGGAGGTGTGATGGCCTCACTGTGGCAGGTCTTAGCCAGGTCTTACTGGATGTTGATAAGTGCTTTGCCATGCTGGTCTTAGCTAATGGGGTTATATTTCTATTTTTCTTTAATTTATGTATTTTACACATCCTTCAGTATGGAGGAGAGAGGAAGCCATGTTGTGGTCTTGCTTATTCCCAGACGCAGGTACCCATAGCTTCAAGAGCTGTGGCCTGTAGCAGAGTCACTGTAGCTGTCCCTGGCTGCAACATGGCTCTGACCAAGTGTCCTTCCCGGTACTGTGCTTTTTTCTGCATGCATGTGCCACTGGGAAGCATGAGGCCACAGGCACAACAGGTAGCACAGAACTAGGCTGACCCACCCCATGACTCTGTCTCAGCAAACTCTGGAAAACCTGGTTTTTCTTCTGGATTCGTTGATGCAGTGTTAGAGGACCAATAGCTTTTGGCTAATGTGCCCTGAAGTCTTGCGAAGTGTGCAAGTGATGGTCCCACATGGGTGTTGTTAGGCAGAGCCAGGTCACGCAGCCTGCACTGACAGAGGCACTGGGCACACGTTCCGAGCCGCAGCCACTGCTGCTCCGCTCTGGAGGCAGAGTGCTCAGTAGTGACACAAGGCTGAGGATGCCAGCTACGAAGCCCTGCAGTTCCTCAGACCTGCTCTTGTCACAGTTACATGTTACTACAGCATGAGAAGCAAAATTATCTGAAAGAATCAAAACCAGTTAGTGTTCTTTTTCTGGTTGAGCTAATGAAAGCTGCCATGCAAACACTGGATGAAAACCATGTCAGAGTGATGCCTGGATTGCTCACCTTGGCATCACAGCTTGGCATAGGTGTCAGCTCCAGCAGTGGCCTCACTCACAAGTCCTGTGAAAGGCTCACAGAATGCAGGAGCTCCAGGGTGGGAGCCACACGGAAAGGACTGAGCTGGACACAGCTGCAGCACTGCTGGGTGGGCAGGCATGCCTGTAGGGATTGCTATCTACACTACACGTGTAGGCACACTTGAGTATCTCAGCAGCTTGCAGAGGTTGTGGAGAGAGGGACCGTAGTCCTGCATTAGCCCCAGACACCACCCAGCCAGACTCCTGTGTCCATGGTCTCAGGCTCACCCCTGTTTAAATGAGGTGGGGAAAATGGCCAGTAGGCATTTAGACCTGCCTTTGCCTTTGCTCAGCCTCCTGTGGGAAAAAAATCTTGTCCTGGTTTTTCACTTTGTAGTGGCCTTTGTACATTCCAAAATTATAGAAACTCATTTCATTGCAAATGGAATTCCTTTCCAAGAAAAAAAAAGAACAAGCTTTTTTTTCCTTACTGACAAACTACTCTGTATTAGGGACTTTTAGCATCAAAGAAATACATATGTATTGTATCCACCAAAGTCTGCAATGCCTGCATTGAACCTTACTTCTTTAAGAAGAGAGGAAAAAGAAAGAGAGAAAATTAAAAGCCTCCTCACCTTGAAAAATACATACAAACAAAAAAATAACTTACAAAAAAATCGTAAAAATAACTGTTGAATTGCCTTTGAAAGTAGGGGATAACATCTGTTGCAAAACAGATGAAAAATGCTTCTTAAAATGTGTATGTTTTGTATTCTTTTTTTCTAGTAGGAAAAGAACAAACTTGAAATCTTGGTGTTTTTCCTTAGTGCTGTGTGTTGCTTTTGTGTGTTATAATATTTGAATGTAATTACAGCAGTGCCAATTTGCCAAAGACGTCGAATATTATTTTGGGGATTTTGTTTTGGGTTTTGTTTTGGGTAGCAAAAAGGGTGGTGGGCCGGGGACCAGGGGTGCTAAGGCATGGGTCAAAAAGGAGGGGCTGTTTGAAGGGGTGTTTTTCTTTCTTTTTTTTTTTTTTTAATTCTTTTCCTTGTCAAACTGAAATTTGTGATTTTGTTCTAAGTTAAATGGTTGACTGCAACACTTTTTATTTTTAGATTAGTTGAAGAAACATGCAATAAGATTGGCGTAGTTCAATATCTGTGTGTCTTTTCATGAGAGTGACTGTTACTTGTGGACATTTGGTTTTATGTAACCTTTATGTGAGATAATTATTTGTAAATATTTACCATAATTTTATTGGTTCCTAAAATAAAAGTAATTTTTTTAAGTTCAAAATGCCTGCTTTCACTGTTGTCCTAACCTTGTGTCCTGCTTTCCTTGGGAAAAAAATTACCAGGTAGTTGCATTTCAAGTGGGACATTGAAGGCCCTCATGAAAAGGCACCTGTCAGACATGGTCAGATGTTGCAGTCCAGTATGGCCTGCACCCTCCCTGAAGACAGCTTTGCCCATAGAAAGATCAGGAACAATATTTTTGGTAGATATTCATGGATGTTTTATTTCTCTGGCCACATGGCAGCCAGGCCAGGCACAAACTCTGTCCCAGAGACCCAGGAATCATGGGACAACCACAGTTTTCGGGGTGGGGAAAACACCTATAACCAGTAAGGAACAGGATAACATCAGGGAGCCTGGAAACCCCGTGTAACCATGCTTCAGCTTCCATGCTGGCACCTCCACAGTCAGACACTGCAGCCCAGTGTCACCGAACACACTCCCCATGGCAGCAGAGCTGGACCCAGTGAGGTGCTCCATGCCATGGCAGAGCCCACGTCAGCACAAAATGATGAGGTCAGTGTTGGTGAGGAGTGTCGGGTCCTCAAGTGTCCTTGGTCCTGTGGGCAGGTTGTTCTCCCCGTGAAGCAGAGGCACCCTCCAAGACAACCCCAGATGCAAGATGGAACGGTTTGCTGGGAACTGGACTCAGGTACTGTTGGGAAGAACCTGAAGGCATATTTCAGTGTCTGAAGACCACAGTGGTTTGGCTGAGGCCTTCCCCGTTTTGGAGCAGGTCTCTGCTACCCTGCCCTGCTGCCCAGCCACTCTATCGGAGAGGGTGTCCTCTGGCTGCTGAGGGAAGGGGACTCCCAGGCATGGGGATTTTTGTCCCAGCTGCCTTTTTGTTCCAGGCCAAAATCTCTCATCCAGTGTGGGACAGATGGGAAGACCCCCAACTCCTGCATGTGTCACCACTGGCCACCAGCAGAGACAGAGTTGCACTGGGCTCTGGAGGGCAGGAGAACTCTCCTTGTCCCTGCCCTGGAGTCCATCCTGGCTGTGTCATCAATTGCCTGTACTGACATGTTATCTACCATTATTAGCTGGAAAAATCTTGCTAACCACTATTGCCGTAAAACCCTCTTTTAAAAATCAGCTACAGCTAATGATTGATGAATAATCTATTCTCAATGAGTTACGTATAAATGTATCTACATTTGAATGCACAGGCATACTTGAGGGCTGCTTTGTGCTCCTTCCGATGGGTTTTCAAGCTCACACTTCTTTCCACCTGTCATCTCATGGCAGCACCTCTGTCCTCCTCCAAGGGCATGCATGCCTTTGGGACTGTTGTCTGGTCTGTGTGGCCAGAGCCAAACCTCTTGTGTAGCCTTGAGTTGTGAGAAATATTCTTGGATCATCATCATAGGTGTCTTGAGTGCACTGGCCAATTCTGCCACAGTACTCAAAATTGCCCAAGCATGGGATTTATGAAACAATGGTAAGGAAATGTCCATTTTGTTTGACATCAGCTTGTGTTTGACCTGTGCTACTATATTCTCTGTGTGAATAGCATTCTAGCAATTGAGATATTGCAAATTTTAATTAATAGAATCCACATGGTTAGGTTGGAAGACACCTTTAGGACCATCTCGTTTCATCTTCCTGCCATAGGCAGGGGCATGTTCCACTTGACCATGTTGCTCAAAGTGCCAACAAACCTATGTAATTGACAATAAAGGAATGACAGTGAAGGTGTCAAGAACTTTCACCCTCACACTTTGTGAATTCCTAATGATGTACTGAGGATGTTTGGGATGGAGTTAATTACCTTCTTAGCAGCCAGTATGGTGCCATGTTCTGGATTTGTGGCAGAAAGGGTTGGTAACACACCAAAAACAGGCTGTCACTGAGCAATCTTGTATAGTATCAAGGCTCAGAGGGGAGCCTCGAGTGGGAAAAACCTGGTAAGGGAGGCAACTGGAGGGCTGACACCAACTGACCAGAGGGATATCTGTACAATACAATTCCATACTCACCCGCAGAAACTGGGAAGGGAGTTTTTCCAAAGCAGATGTTGCTTAGGGACTGGCTAGGCACCATCAGTCTATTTGTGGGAGGTGGTGAGTGGATGCCTTTGCATCACTTGTTTCTATTTTCCTCCATCCTTTGCTTAACCTGTTTTTGTCTCAACCCTTGAGTTCTCTCACTACTGCTCTTCCTGTTTTCTCCCTCATCCTGTTGTGGCAGGATTAACCAAAAGTCTATGTGAACACTGAGCTGCTGGCCATGTTAAATTCTCCACAGTAACGCACTCCTTAAAATAAACACTGACATTGATTCTGACAGTTAAAGTCCTCAGGAAGCTCAGGACAATGGGTCTGTGTCCTAGTACCATCCATTTCAGTTTTAAACCTGAGAAGCAGACCTCACAGAACTTTTCACAATAACTGTATTTTAAACCAAATAACTACAGCAAATAACTGTAGGTAACTAAAATCACCATCATTGGGTGCATAGACAGCGGGCAGAGAGAGGCAGAATTAAGTCAACCAGCAGCATACATCCAGTATTTACTTGATGACCAGCAGGCTCCACTTTGGGAAGAAGCCTGCACTCTGTGCTGGCAGTACAAAGCAGGGGATACTTCCATGCAGTTGTATTTCAGAGTGGAATGGGGAATCTTACACTTGAGCCTGCAGTATAATGGATTGCACTTGAGAAGAACAAGTGCTCAAAAATCAGTTTTCCATAATTGCCAAGTTCATCCAGCAGCACTTGTCCAGCCAGGCTGGACTTGGTGCCTTTTCCTTCACCCCTGCTACTCCTCTCCTGATCTGATGTATTCTCCATGCATCATGTGCATCTTACAGCTCTTTGGGATGCACAGCTTTAGAAATAGCCTTTCACATCCCACATCCTGTGTGGACTGAAGCAACAACCTCCCAGTGCCACTGCCCACCTCATTGCTGCGAGCTGGTGGCCAGGAGCCTCTGGCCGCTGTCAAAGCACTGGTGTCCTGAGGAACCCACTATCACCAGATGGAGCAGCAATCCCTTGTGCTGCCCTCTGAGTCCTGCGAGACTCAGCTTCTTGTAGGCAACAGGTGGTGATGTTTTCTGGGGAGGCAGGAAAGCCCACAGACCTTCTGAATCCACTGCATCACAATGCATGTCTCACCTCCCATGTGGCAAGGTCCTGGGAGGCTCTGGGTCTGGGGCTTGGAGACCACTCTCAGCAGCCATCCATCATCATGAGGGTGCTCGAAGAGCTGGAGCACCTCTCCCACAGAGACAGGATGAGAGATGGGGTTGTTCAGCCTGGAGAAGGGGTCTCCCTCTTTCTCTTCAGGGAGACCTTGGGGTCCCTTCCAGGACTTAAGAAGGCTCCAAGAGAGCTGAAGAGGGACTTTGGACAAGGGCCTGGAGAGACCAGACAAGGCTTCCCACTGACAGAGGACAGGGTTGAATTGGATATTGGGAAGAAATTCTTCCCTGGTGAGGCCCTGGCACAGGCTGCCCAGAGAAATTGTGGTTACCCCATCCCAGGAAGTGCTCAAGGCCAGGTTGGACAAGGCTTGGAGTTGGGACCTGGTCTATTGGGAGATGTCCTGTCCCATGGCAGGGCATGAAACCAGATGAGCTTTAAGGTCCCTTCCAACCCAAACTTTCTATGGTTCTAAGATTCTCTTAGTGCATCTCCCAGCACTTCTTGAGGAGGGCAGAGAGTGGATGAACCAAACTGACTTTTCCTTGCAGAGCCTGTGCCAGTGCCTGGATAGCTTTCAGTGGAGATTCGTGGCGTAGCAGCAAAAGAACTTAACAGGAGAACACCGGGAGCTGTGTGGTGGCTATCCTGCCTTTGCAATGGCAGGTATTGCCATTTCTTGCTCTGCTTTTGTACTTTTTGTACTTCTGCTGTCTTTCAGCCTTGCTAGGTTAAAAGAGGAGCAAGTCATCTGTCCTGCAGCAGGCAGGCAGTGCCCGTTCCTCATTAAGCCCTCCCACGTCTGGATGTGAAATGCCATGGCAGCCTGCTGGTAGCAGAACAGTGGGATTAGACCTGACAAAACTGCGGTGAGAGGCATGGAATCTTCCTGTCTCTCCAGGTGTGAGGCCCCATACTGCTTCCTTCAGTGAGAATGCCCTTCAAGGATGCAAATACAGTTTTAGCTCAAACCTTCATACAAATGGCCATTGTTTAAGATGCCCAGGAATTGTCATTTATACTTTTAATGAGTAGGAAATGCAGACTCTTGGTTAAGCGAAGGAACGTTTCTGCATTGTAGCAGATTTTGCAGACAAGGGCAATATACAGTCCAGCCAGGAAAGTCAGGAGTGGAGAAGGTGGGTACATAGGAGCTGGTACAAAGAGATCAAAATGACAGCTCCTTTGCCAGGATTCCTGCAGTGGGCCATGATGGCTATGCACAGGAACATCTGGAAGCAATGTCACAGACACCTGGTGAAGACTTACGGTTTCTGTCTCAAGATTTCATGACCTATTTTCATTCTCAAAAAACCCCCAAAGACTTGAAATGCCCTAGGGAGTAAAGAAAATTTCTTATGTGTATGTGCACTTTCTTGAAGCCTCTAGGAAGCATCTCTTAGGGCAGTGTTTCCAAAGCAGTGGGGCTACTGATCATACTTGAGCAGTGAACTGAGAAGCATGCTCCAGCTGCCACCCAGCTGAATGGATTTCTTTCTGCCTACAAACTTGTAGTAACTCTCACTCATTCACCCTTCAAAGGCCCTGCTGGGTAAGAGGCTTTGGGCCCACTGGAAACTGGATCCCATGGCCTTACTTCAAACAGAGCAGTAGGCATTGAAAATGTAACCAAAGCTGCAGAGCCAACGTTTGTTACCGTACGCATGAGAAACTGACCCACACACAGCAAAACAAGTGAGTTTGGTAGGTTGCAGCAACCTCCAGTACAGGTAAAGGCTAGGAATTAGCAATGGGACATATTTTGCAAAAGCATCAAAAGAATAGGAATGCACTCCACAGAGAACTTCCAAAAGGTATAAATTTATGTATGATGATGCACAATTTCATCTGTATGTGCAAAAAGACACGGTGGTGCTAAAAAGTGCAAGAGACCTGTGGAAAGAAGGACTGCCTCCTGGCTAGCTCCCCTAATTTATATGCTGGACATGACATTCTAGAGTGTAGAATATCCCTCTGAGCAGTTTGGGACAGCTGCCCTGGCCATGCTTTCTCCCGGATGCTTTCTCACCTCCTCGCTGTTGGGAAACTGAACAATTTGTTTGTGGCCAACAGAGAAGAGTTTGATTTAAGATGAACACTACTTAGCATCAACGAAACATCAGTGTGTTATCAACCTTATTCTCATCCTGAATCCAAAACACAGCACTGCACCAGCTAATGGGAAGGAAATCATGTGAGCTAAAACCACGACACCCTGTCCCAGCCAGCAGGTAACACATCTAGATCAGACTGAGAGTGATGCTCCAGTCATTCCTTCCATCTTACGTTCCTGTTAAGCCTCTGCCACCTCACAGCACCAGGAAAGTAACACCTGAAGACCACTTAATTGTGACTCCTAACTCTATTAAACCCCTTGTAAACAGTCTCCTATAACACTTTAAACTGTCCATTATGGCAGCACTGCTTAATTAAGGTGGAACTGACAAATGGAGTCGTCATGATTAATGTTATTATAATGAATACATCTGCAGTTGGTATAATGCAGAGTATATCTGACTTCCCAGGAAATACTCAGATAGAGAGGTTGTCTTTCATATTCATAGGGGTATAATAATTCCTCTGAAGGAATCTCTCTGTAATTTAGCAGGAATTAATGTCTCCTTATCACAGTGTGTTACCCAGAACAGCAATTTATCTAAATCCTATGTATGAAATGTGGACTCTTGTCTAAGAACACCCAATAATGGAGAAATCCTTTGAAAAAATACATTTACTGTAGATCATTAAGGCTCAGTCTACTAAGTGGCCTTTAAATTAAATAAAGTTAAATAAACTCTTCTTTAATATACCACTGTAACTTTTTCATTAACAAACATATTAAGGTCTTTTTCATTTATATACAGCTGATGCAAGCATATGATAACTAAAATGATCCATTAGCAGAGGAAAACATAATTCAGAGTGTCTATATGGTAAGAAAGAGGAAGAGTCTGGCACACCAGTCTCACATCTCTGGATGTCTGTATGCCAGTCCTGCAGGAACTCATTGTAGGTTTATCTGTACAGCCTTACTCTGGAGTTAGCCAGAAGTGTTGGAGAATCATATAAGGTCCTAGAAAAATTCTTATTTGGAAGGGACCCACAAGATTCACCAAATCCAGCTCCTAGAAGTCATTGCAGAACTCAGATCCCCAGACCCAGCTTGGACACTGTCTCCCTCACACATAATCTCTGCTGGTTGGTTTTGATGTATTTCTCCTTCAGCAGCTATTTAGTTGTGAGTAGGTGCCAATGTGTGGATGATTTTTCAATACATTGTCACCTTTTCATATAATCAATAAAAATTTAAATGAGAACACCTTGGCTGATTCTTTAAAATCTATTATACCCAGAAACCTATTCTGTAAAATTAAACATTTCAGGACAGAACCACTGCATACTATCAAGGTGCTTTCTATTTTTTTTAAATTGCTATGATTTGTGTGTTTTTAGACAATATGACTACAGTTTTCTGTTTCATGCCATGCATTTCACGAACAGCATGCATGCTGCCCCAGTTGTATTTCCCTCTTTGCTATGTCACAGCCAGTAGTACCTGGTTCATATTCTTTTCATATTCATGGCGTGCCTGTGCCATGCACTTTCCTTCTCAGCACTAGGTACCACCACATTCTGCCTCTCTTGCAGTCTGAATCTAAACTGAAAGCTTTTTGGCTACATCTCGCACAGATAACTCTGCCAGGACAACAGGCTTGCCTGGAGCTTGCCCCTGACATGTAGAAACTTGCATTTGCACCACATTCAAGGGGCAGTTCTCTTTCCTTTACAACCTGCAAACGCCGTCAGATCGGTGCTCTCTGCACGTTCCTTCTCAGTTTGAAGTAGCACCATGCACATTACTGCCTCACAAGGACCAAAGATCAGATAGACCTCTCACATAAACCTCACAGCTAACATAATAATTTTCTACTGTGTTCATTTTTTTCACAGCCATGAAAGAAGTCTCAAAACTATCACATGCATGTTGCTTACTAATCCATAACTAATGTGACCAGTATGAAACTCTTACTCTGTATATCCACATACCATTACTGGAAGAGATGTGTGTGTGCAGCAAAAGATTTCCTACTCTACGGGGAAAAAAAGTAACATAACATTCAACTCCGATGGAACAACTAAAATAACTTTTAATTGTTTTCCCTTCTTTTATATTTTCTGCTTGGCTGATTCAGCTTCTGGGCCCTGGAAAGGCCAGCTCATCAGTTTTTGTTGTTAATCAAGAAGAGTAATGGTGTAAGTTATAAAGACATGAGACGATTCTTTGCTGAATAGGATAACAACTTTCAGAAAATGCAAAGTCGTTTTTTTAATCTTTTTTGATTAGAAATTTATAAGATTGCTATCTGAGTAAAAAAGGACACCAAAAGGTGCTGAGAATCCATAATGGAGGAAGGGTTTGTCCTGTGTTCCTGGTGCAGCAGTTGCTATTTTAAAAGTAGGACTCTCACAGGGCATCAGTGACTCAGGGCACCATAACTACTCTGGTAAGGATCAGAGAACACACTGCAGCTAGCGAAAATGGTGGAAGAATGTTCCGCATACCCGTGATCCTGTGATAAGTACAGCAGCAAGCACCATGAGAGTGGCACAGACACCCCTGGGAAGGTATCATTGGTCCTCAGATGTGGGGCAGGAAGAGGGAGCACATCACAAGTCCAGCTGACTCAAAACATAAATTCCTGGCTTATCCTTCAGTTTGTGGCCCACAGACCACTCAGTCCACCCAGTGAGCCTGCCTGGGCAAGCTGACACACAGGGCAGCCTGTGTGGTGTGCTTCACCCTCTCTGCCAGACAGCTTGGGTGTCAGGACACGCCACTACACTGGTGACCAGCTGCTGAGGCATAGGAAAGGGACATCTTTTCAGGGATAATTGCACAGAAGTGTTCAACTTCCTGCGAAAACAAGCACTGGAGCTACCTTGCAGCCCAGTGCTGCACTGGCTGCTTCCTGCAGCCCTGCAACGGCTCATGGCTGCCTTCATCTGAAGGGCAGGTGGGCTGCCCCTGTTTGGTGGGACAAGAGGCTTATTCAGGCACTTGGCAGCATGAAAGTCAAGGATAGGAAAGAATGAACTCTGACACTGGTGGCAGTGTGCACGCTGCATGCCATCACTCCACTCCTTCAGGGTCCATCCCTGTGAGCTGCTCAGCCCCATCTTTCCATGGTCATTCCGTCTGGCGGGAAAGCATTGGCATGTGTGCAGTTTTTCTTGTCTAGGAGGGGCAAAGAAGGGCCTCAAAGACATGAAGGTGGGGAGTAATGTGAAGCTGGGAGAGAGGCTGGTGATGGAGGGGAGAGAGGCCAGTGATGGAGAGGTGAGGAGGAAGGACCCTATTGTGGTGCCAGGAGCTGGACTGTGTTGCTGCCAAAGAGAGACGAGACCAAGGTGGGACATGGGCAAGGCCTGACTGCTGAAACAACTCCATATAGTGCTGATTGGTCCTTAAAGCCTTCCTGTCATGTGTTCAGTCTGCAACAATAACCACACTGCATATTTACAATACGCTTTGTCTAGGAAATTAAATACAAAACCCAGTGGCTTATTGCCAGATAGCATTTGGCAAGGAACAGCTAAGAGAAAACTCTGGAAGAGCTTTGGGCAGGGTAACCTCTGCAGCACAGCAAAACAAAGCCATTTCTAGTAAGTATTGGTAATATTCAACACAAGCCTACAAATTGCTGAAGTAATGGCTTGGGACAGTCTTCCTCACTCTAAATATCAGGTCTGATTTAAACTTCATTATTAGCAGTAATTTAATTCTCTAACCAGGAAACGTTGAGGGAAGAGATGGCTCAATTTTTTAGGCACAGCTAGGAAGTACTACTGAATCATGAAATCCTTTTGTTGTATATGTACTGAGTTATGAAGTGGATTTAAATGGATGAACTCTGGTGCAGCCTGCTCAGCAATGCATGAAGAAAAGAGTTGGAGGTGTAGAAAATGTCAAATAACTTTCTCATATGCATTAGACTATTAATAAAGATAAAATGATCTTTGTGTTTTCAGTTTATAATGTCTCTTTTGTAATAGTAAGAAACAGCATTGATTATGATTTGTTGTTTTCACTGCTTTGTGTCCTTACTGGGAACAGGTCAAGAATCACACCCAGAACAGGCTCTAGGTGGAGAGGAATAAGGGGCAAATGAATGAGAAAAGTTTCTGCTTTTTGAAGCCAGGGCGTTGCTTCGGTGGGGATCTCCTCACTACTCTGTGGGTGACCTAACACACAGGACACAGGGGCCAGAGTGAGGATGCCTGTTCATGGGAATTCCTGGAGCTGAAGTGATGTTCCCAGAGACAAGTGGTGTTCCTGGGGCTGGTTTACACCCTGATCCTGATGGCATTTGTGCACTTCGGAAACAGTGTTGAACAAAATCATTAAACACAGGAGAGATGATTGCAGTAACTTCTAAACTTGGAATTAAAGTATTCTGAAGTATCAGGTGAATGGGAACCAGGATGCCAAAACAAGATGCTCCAGATCTCATGTCTTCTGCAGGCCCCCTCTGAGAGGCCAGATTTCTGTAAATAATTTCTGAGCATTTGGAATAATTCATGGAGTACAGTTTCATTGAGACAAACTCTAACTTCAGTCACAAACCCTATGCACTCTCTGAATCCAAAACACAAGCCCAAAATTGTGAAAATCTGAAGATGCTGAGTGCATCAGACACAGAATAAACCCATTCCTGAAAAAGCGTGCAAACCCACTCATCTGGCTTTGCTCTTGACATACATACATACAAGTACCAGGGGGACAGAAGGAACAGTGGGCTAGTCCATGGTGCTGATTCAAGACCCACTTCTACAAGCCCAGAGGAGCACAGGGGAAGAAAAGCAGCTGAGAACCAAATTAGGAACTCATTGGAAGAAACATCCCATACAGGACCCTGGCATGTTTGTCCCAAGCAAGGCTCAGGGAAAGAGGGGCAGCTACCAAGTAGATAGAATCTGTGCTCTGCTGCTGGAGGGGTGTATATATATTCTTGAAGGGATGTATATATGTTCCCACTGATGGACTCTGTCCTACTCAGCAAGAGAAGAGTTGGTGTTCTCTGTGTTCACGTGTGCGCTCTAGGAGTCTGTGTTGATCTGTGTGGCTGGCTGTCTTCACACGTGTGAACATACGTGTGTGCTTGTGCACACCCCTCTGTGGAGCACGTGCTCAAGCTGCTTCTTGGTGGACTTCATGTGGGCTGCTGGATCCAGAATTTAATACCATCATTCTTCACCACCTGCCAGGTGTAAGACATATCCCATATTCCACTGAAACAGTGCTTCATGCCTCAAATATGTGATCCTTTCCATAGCAAAAATTGTTTCAAATCATCAGATGTGCAAAATCTGCATCTGCACTCTTTCTCTTGCCTGATGTAATAGCCACATCATGGACTTTTTATCTATCACTGACAGGAAATTGTACCTCATGTTCAAACATGAGCAGTCCTTTTGGAGAAAATTACCAGTTTTTCCTGGGGGTGTACTTCAGCCTCCACAGATACTGTGCCCTTCCTCCGGAGCTGCTAACAGCTGAGAAACACTTTCCAGTAAGAACTGGAGGAATGAGGGTCACCTGCCCAGTGCAGGTCCCACTCTCCTGCACCTCTCACGAGAATGGCATGAGGTCACAGACCATCCTCCTGCCACAGCACCTCCTGCCTGCAATGGCACAGCAATGCCTCTCTGTTCTTCTTCACAGCAGGATTTAAAGCATTCAGTCATAAAATACTAATCTGTCCCTCTGTTTTTCAGATCCTGGATTTCTGTCCCTTATGTGGTGATTTTCAGGATTTTGTTTGAAAGGCAGTGGTCCTCAGAAATTCTAGACTAATGTCTGTATTAGAGGTATTAAATTCACTTATGTACATATATAGAACTGCATCCCTACCGCGAGGCAAGAAGGGGAAGATCCTAGGACTTGGCCAAGTCCATAATGAATACCCTTTAGAGTGAAGATCACGGTTTCCAAGTCCTGCGTTAACACTAATACACCCTCATGTGCCACAGGGTGCTGGCATCTCTCTCTGTTGTACAGAAATGTAAACAATTACAATATTAAACTTAGTCACTTGTTTTAACTTGCTAACTAAGCTAAATGAATTATTGAGTTAACACAACAAATGCTGTGGATGACTGTAGCTATGTAGAGGTAGCAGTGCCCAAGCCAATTGTTTTACCTGTCTAGTCTGTGCAGAAAAGTTGGAGTAAGTATGTATTTTTGAAAAGCTTGCGTTGTTCCAATGAATTTCACTCTTTTGGACACGCATGTCTTGTAGAAGAAAGGGGGCTGGAGCAGGAAAAGTATCTGACACATTTAAATTTACACTCTTCAAAGGGCTGGTAAAAAGGGTCATCAATTCACCCGGTTAATCTTCGGTCTAACCAGGGAACCCTAATGTCCCACTGGACAGGAAGCAGTTGCTGCTCATGGAAACCTCCCCCACTGCATAAAATGAATGGCTTATTTTCAGACCATCAAATCCATTTAACAGGGAGGTGAAATATGCAATTAGTATCATAGAAATGAGCTTCAGTTCATGATACATCTTAATTAGCTATGTAATTTTATTTATGTTCCATTTGTAAAATACAGTCTTGTAATTACTGCCTGAATGTTGAGTGAAGTTGGTTTTGGGGGCTTTTTTAGCCTGAATCATAAGAGGAAAGAGAAATGTTTGGCAGATGGAGAGGGAAGTTTCCGAGGTTAGATGAGGTTTCAGCACACACATATTCCACCACTACTTGAAAGACTGTGGACTATGTATTGGCTTTTGGGTCTCAAACCTAATAAAAAAAGAGAAAACCACAAGTAGTCCAAACAGCTGCTCTGGTGGGATCTGTTCACATAGTATAATTTTTTCTAGGAGCTATTTGCTTTTATCTCAGGTAAAAGGGAACAACAGACACCAGATTTTATTTGTCCCGCACCAATCCTGCTTACTTAGGGTCAGGATTATTGTTTGCTGGAAATCTGCTTCCTCAGATGGGAAATCACTTTTCTTTGTCTACAATTCTTTGGGAAGAAGAATGCTTGAAAGACTGCTGTTTAATGAGGAAAATGTCCTTTTCAGATGCAGCTATGACCATAATATTTACCTTCTTATTCAGAATGATTATCCATTGCTGAACACCTAGTAAATGAAGCAGTCTTGCTGGTGTGCCCCCAGGAATGATCATGGCTTTTTTGGATTGGATTTGACAGCAGCAACATTCTAGCCTGAGCAGACCTCAGACAACCTTAAAACAGGATTCTCAGATTCTCCCAGTGGGACCTCTGTGACCATGCAGGATGCTGTAGAGTGTGTTTTGCAAAGGGTGAGCAAAGGAAAATCCTGTGGAAAAAAAAAAACCTGGGGGAAAACCCCATATCTCACAGTAGAGGAGGAAGGGTCATATCTCCAGGGTAGGTGGGTGTCAGTACCACAGCAGATGATGCAAAATCACTTTCATAAGTACCCAAGAGCAGTGTTCAGCTCACTCTCAACAAACCTGCTATATGGTAGCTTGGAAAGAAGCAAATAATCATGGATTTATGAAATGGTTTAGGTTGGAAAAGCCCATTTAGGTCAAGTCCAACTGTTAGGTCAGCATTGCCAAGGCCACCACTAAACCATGTCTCCAAGGGCCGCATCTACGTATCTTTTAAATCCTTCAGGGCTGGTGACTCTACCAATGTTCTGTGAAGCCTCTGCCAGGGCTGGACAACTCATTTGGTGAAGAATTTTTTCTTAATATCCAAACTAAACCTCCCTTGGTATAATTTAAGGCTAATTTCCTCTTGACCTGTCACTTGGTACTTGAGAGCAAAGTTCAGCCTCTGCCTCCCTACTACCTACTTTCATGTCGTTGTAGAGGCTGCACAGGACCAAGGGGATGCAAGTTTGAGGACACATTCGTACTTGACAGGCTAAAAAACTTTCACAGAGTTGTTCACAGTTCAGAGAGAATTGATGTGTTGTAATTCAGAAGAAAGAAGTCATCCAAAGGAGTCAGCGTGTTACCTTGGGGCTTACTCCCTGGCTTTGCAAGGCAGGTGTAATGTTCCTCCTTTCATTCAAAGAGGTATTTCATTAGGGTGTGGAAAATATTTTCGTTTAGAAAAGCTGTCTTGCAAAATTAGTGAGCATGTAAATCCTTCTAAAACTACTCACGGTTACTTAATAGCTAAATAATAATTAACTGATAGCTTGTAATTAATTACAATACGGACAACAATTCCTAGTTCTCCTGTAATGCAGAAGAGCTAGACTGGATGAGGGAAGTGCCTGCAAAACCAGCAAAAAATCATGATGCTGCTGATCAATGTCTTCTGTTCACCACTTGGTCTGTGATTGCCCCTCTCCTGAATAGCCAGCACCTCCTGGAAATGGAGCAGAAAAATGCTAGAGATGGGAGCTTTGAGAGCTTCACCCTTGACAGGTGGGTGATGGGAAAATAACTCCCATCCTGAGGTATCAGCTGAATACACATGTGCAAATCTAACATTTCATCAGGATGCATTTGCTGTCAGAAGGCATGCCTGGGGTTCATCAGAGCCCAAGAATTTGGTGATTCCTAATAGATGGTACCAGAGAACAACCCTCTGTTGAACCTTCGGCAGAAGAAGAGACTACCATGTGAACAGTGGTATTGGCACCTTGGAAGGTCCAATTCATCTCATTCCAAGTCACAGGCATTCCAGCAGAGGTGGAGTTCAAAAAAATCTGGCTATGAAACCACTTTGTCAATCTGTATTGTGACTGAAATTGTGCTGCAGGAAGTTGGAGATTGGTGAGTCCTGTCTCTTCACCAGGACTTATTTGGCACAGCCTGAGAAGATGGTTTTCTAATGGTGACACAGGTCAGAAACCACTGGACCTTAGATGTGTTCACTTATGGCTTCAGCATTCTTGCATTGGGTGGTGTGGCTTCAGATAAGTTACTATTTTTAATGCATTCAGTAACAAGTGGATGAAGGTGCCTGGGATAGCCTGGGAGCTATCCAGGGAGCAGAGAAACACCAGCTGCACTGTTGGGGAAGAAGCTCTCTAGATGGAGGGGCAGGCAAGCTGGAGGACCTTTGTCACTATAGGACACAAAATAACTGGCACTCATATGCTGAGCTGAGGAGAGCAAAAAGAGGGACGAAATTTATTTGTCTCGATATTTATACATTTCTCAATTCGACAAGGGATTGGGAGGATGGTGTTACTTCCTCTCCAACCTCACTGGACAAAAAGACTGTTCATCAAATGTTCTCTCATAATACAGGAATGATAACAAAAAGAACAGTTAAGTAAACATTGGCTATTATTTACATGAAACTGTGAGAACTCTGACTCCAAAAAATGTAAATTCAGAAGGCTAAAAAAAGAACAGGGCAACAGACCTTAAACCAACATATTTTCTTCTGCTCTCTGAAGGCCAGAGCCCTGAGGACAGCCTGGGACTGACCCATCCTAGCAGGGCAGGGGCCTAGACATGGCTGGGGACTCTGATCTCCAGCTCAGCCAGGAAGCCCAGGAATGTCCTGTCTTTTGCAGAACTCTGAATTTCCAATCTCGGATAGAGAGAGAAGCACCTCTTAATCTGTCCAGCTGTCTGGTCCCCCTTTTCCCCCCCACCATTTCTCTCCTTCTGCCTTTTCCCCCTGGAATAATTCCCCATCCCACTGACCCTGGATATCTTGGAGTATATCCTGCATTACAGGAAGATGTGGTCTCCTGCTGCATTCCCAAACATCTATAGGGGTGGAATAGGACAGAGAAGAGGAGAAATCCTGATGGGGCTTTGCAAAGCAAATCCAGGAGTGAAAGACTGAGATCTGTCCCAGAGTCAAGCCAGGACTTTTCTCTTTGTCCCGGACATATTGGTGGAGGAACAGGACGGTGGCTGGTTGCTACAGTCGGGCTTGTTGATGATGAAAGAAAATCAGCTGCCTCTGGGTTTGACACGGACCTGTGAGCTCTTTTCATTAAGGGAAGAGACCAGCTGCTGAGGCCCCCAGGAGAGTCTCAGGGTTGCAGAGGAGAGAGGGATAAATGAATTGTGTCACTTTGCAGTGACTTGGAAAGGGATAACAACATATCACGAGCAGCACCTTGGAGATCTTACTGTGCAAATAGGGAAAGAGATGGGGGATGAGCAAACTGTGGTCATGCCAGTGATCACATCCAAAGCTAGAGCTGCCAGCATGTTCCTTGCAAGAAGTTCATGACCACAATTGCAGTTCCAGAGACAAACAGCACACCTACCACTAACTCCAGGGAATTTAGGCAACTTCCATTTAGGAAGGTTTCACTATGTTCTAGTTACATTTGTCAGTGTCTTCAAATGAATTCAAATATGGAAAATATTCTGAAGAACTTCCTAGTTTTTAATGATTTATTGTGCTCCAGTGCAGACCAGAGTGTTGAATGACCAGAATTCCCCCACAGCAGAATTTGTGAACCCCACTTAGCTCTATCAGAGAGCAGCAAGAAATTCCCAATACCATAGTGGCAATGTCTGCAGATGCCACAGGTTAGTGGAGTGTCTGATTTGGTAGATCACTCAAATCTGCAAAGTATGCTGGTTTTATTTGACAAACACATCTTTCACATGATGAAATGCAAGGCCTAGCAGGTACGTGCATGAAATGTTCTCAGACTTGTAGGAAGGAGGGAAGTTGTTGAGTCACCATTCCTGGAAGTATTTAAAAGCTGTGTAGATTTGGTGCTTAGAGACAACGGTTAGTGCTGGCCTTGGCAGTGCTGGGGAAACTCTTTCCTAGTACCACGGCAAAGAAGGGTGTTTCAGGGTCAGGAAATACGTAGGCAAACTGGTTGTGGCTTTACGTAAGTCTCCTAGAATAACTCGGAGCCTGGAAACCTTACTTGATTTGAGAAACTGAAGGAAGAGCAGCCCCTTTGGTTGTTCCAAGGGTCAGTTTAAAAACAACTTGACCTACCTGGTCTACAAAGCTTGAGCTTGGAGCACAAGGCTGCAATCTGGCAGAAAAGAGGTCCTGCATTGAGCAGAGATACAATGGGAATCAAGAATTGTGTTGGGCAAACACGGAACACATTGAACATATTTAAGCTGGAGAGATAACCGAACACTGGATCCTTTGCAGTAAAATGAGTTTTTCACTGTCGACTCCTCTAGGTGTATCTTCAAAAGTTAAATTTGGTGCTGGCCTTGGACGTGCTGAGAAAGGCTGATGGCATAAAGCCCTCTCATTCTGGGAGATAGGGCAGGTGATGTTGTGTCTCTTTCCGGCCTTGCCATACCAGGTACTATGCACTGGACTTCAACAAGAATGCAATAAAACCTGTGAAAGTTTGGAGGCAGAGGACCTGCAGCATCACCTTTACTCCTGGGTCAGAAGTGGCAAAACACACTTCACTCTAAACACTGGAGACAGTCGTTCTATTTTGACTCCTACAGTGCAAAACCAATGTGGTAGTCAGAAGCCTTGGAAAGAGAAGCTGGAAGGCTGAATAAATGTGCCATGTTGCTCTACTGCAACACCTCAGATGAATTCCACCATGTGGAACAGACATGTCCTGGGAAGGTTCAGGTTTGGAGTCCACAGGTATAGCTGGCTGGAAGAGACTGACCTCCAGCAGCTCCTATGGTGAAGGCTGTGTGTGCACAGACCTTGGCCCCTGGACACCTGTATAATTGCTTTAAACCTCTTCTTTGGGTCAATAAATCCCTACCAACTATTTTTGAAAAAGGGGAGTACACAGGTGACAAACTGCTTACAGTAGAAATAATGTGAATATTAAGTTAATCAAAGCATTCACATTGGAAGGGATTAAAAGAGGGAAGGGGGGAAAAAAGCCAGCTCTTAACAAGCAATCCATGTCACTTTTTTTCCCTCCTGTGTACTCTTGCTCTGTCCCATTTGTCTAGCAGTAATCTACATTTCAAATGATTACATGGGAAGCTGAAGTGGTAGTGACAGGGATAAACGAAGCTTGTTAAACTAATAGCTGCACTAATGCCCAAATATGTGAACTTCCAGAGTCAGGCAGCATCCAAGGCTGCCGGAGCTGTCAGCCCCGCTCCCCCTGGGCTCGTCCGCCAGCCGCTGCCACATGATGAATGGCCCTGTCGAGTAAATTCATCCGGGGCCCAATTAAATAGGCAGAAATGAACTAGAGCCGTCAACCAGGGAGAGAGAAAAGGAGAGGGAGGGAGGGAGGAAGAAAGAGAGAAGATTTAAAAAAAAAAAAAACAAGGGGGGGGAGGAGGGGAGAAATATTCCTCACAAAGTCAAGGAAGCTCTGGCGCAGTGAAGTCATTCTGTCAGAAAATGGCCATTTAATGCTTTGCCGAGCCCACGACAGATAAGTCATCTGAGGAAGCTTCAGTGGAGTCCCAGGGCATTTCATTTATTAATTATCAGCTTCGAGCGGGGATTGCAGCCGCCTCTGTCTCTTCCCCATCCCTTTTCTCCACTGAACGCTGTCAGACACGTGCCTCCTCCCTGTCAGGTGGGAGGCAGCTGAGCAGCCACGGGCAACTTGGGCATATAGAGGTGGGGACAGGGGAGAGAAGGCACTGTGAGTTTTTCATGTATCCTTCTGCTTCATCTTCGCCAAAAAATCCAGCCGTGGCACTTCAACCCTAGCCCCAGCCCTCTCCTTTCCATTTTGGTCCCTAAAACCCCTCAACACCACTGCAAAGGCTGCTCAGAGCCCAGACAACGGTCCTACCTGCTCCACCATGTCCCCTCCCATCACCCGTCCCCTCCCCTTTAGGCAAGCCAAGCCCTGAGGAGATGTCTCCCCTGCTGCATGTGGGCAGGGGCTGGGCCCACGGATAAATCGGCCCTTGGAGGCCACATTCTCCCTCAGGAAACCAGAGATATGTTGGGTGGCTTTGGATGAACATTTCATCTACTGCATGCAGGACCTCCTGTCCCACATGTCCTCACTTTATCCCACCAGCCTTGCTCCCACCTACATTCGCGAGCTCAGCACCGACCCCTGCCTGATGTGGTGCCTGCCTGTCACCAGCAGAAGCAGTGATGGAGTAGGTGAAGGCAGGCCAGGCAGAGCTGCTGACCTGGGTGAGTCCTTAACCTATTTTCCCTGGCAGACTCCGGCACAGTGGAGGACACCTAGTGAGTGCTTCTGATGATCTTCCCAGAGCCTTCTCCAAAGCCAGGGTTCTTCTGCTCTGCATACAGACATGGCCAGCCACATCTCAAGGAAAAGTTGGCATTGCTTTTGATGAAGTAGCCTCTTCCTCCAGCCTCAGTCCCTACTATGGTATGAGTTCTTGATAAAACACCAGGCTGGTGAAACTCAAAGGCTGTTATTCAGCATTGCTGTGTCACATCACAAAGGACTTGCCTCATCTCTCTTTCTGGCCACACACTTAGAATAATTACTAAAAATAACAGATTAGTTATTTTTACTGACAGGGTACATGACATGGTGTTTGGCCAAAGCACCTAAGTTAATGCAGGAGCACTCTCACAGCCCAGGAAAGTCATGTTTACCTAGTGAGAAGCTTGGAAAAAAGTTGCATTTCTTGGTGAGATGCATGAAGGATGCACAGCCTGGCAGGGTGGAGAGCAGCTGGGAGCCCAGTTGGGCTGTTCTCTAATCTATTATAACTCCTGCTCCTGATCCTTGACCCGTCAAGGCTGCAGGGGTTGTGGCAGGGACAAAATAACCATTCAGCTGTGCAGAGATTCACAGCTTGGCTTGGTCCTTGCTCTGCTTCATTTGGTGGTTGCCCCTGTCTAGGTACAATCTCTATAGTAATGAGACTTTTGTTCACCTCTGCCAGATCTCTCTAGCCCTGCAGATGCAAGTCTGGGGCATCATCCAGCCATAGATTCATTGACTCATAGAATGGCCTGCATTGGAATGGACCTTGAAGATCATCTCATTCCTACTCTAGTCTAACCCGATCTGGAACATTTCTGGCCTCCTGGCGATGTGGTATCAACAACTTCTCTGTGCCTCACCACCCCTACAGTCAAGAATTTTTCCTAGTATCTAATCTAAACCTACTCTCTATCAGTTTGATCATTCCCTCCTTCTCCAGCTTTCCAGCCATTCTTCCTCAGCCTGAAGCTGCCTGGGGTTGCCATGACCCAAGGGCAGGACCCAGCACTTCTTGAACCTCGTACTGCTAGCCTCAGCCCACTGAACATGGCCTGAGCCCTTTGACAGGATCAGCCTGTCCAGATCCCTCNTACTCTAGTCTAACCCGATCTGGAACATTTCTGGCCTCCTGGCGATGTGGTATCAACAACTTCTCTGTGCCTCACCACCCCTACAGTCAAGAATTTTTCCTAGTATCTAATCTAAACCTACTCTCTATCAGTTTGATCATTCCCTCCTTCTCCAGCTTTCCAGCCATTCTTCCTCAGCCTGAAGCTGCCTGGGGTTGCCATGACCCAAGGGCAGGACCCAGCACTTCTTGAACCTCGTACTGCTAGCCTCAGCCCACTGAACATGGCCTGAGCCCTTTGACAGGATCAGCCTGTCCAGATCCCTCTGCAGAGCCTTCCTGTCCTTGAGCTTGCAACAGCCAAAGCTTTCTCTGCAATAGTTACCCCAGTGTGTACCTTCCAGTATGTCCCAAATTAGGGGTCCCATCCACCTTGCTCTGGTCTCATGATGCAGCAGCCGGCACTACAGCCAGCTGTGAAACACCATTGGAACAGCTTAACTGTCATGAGGTCCACCAGAAATGCTGATCTACCATCCACACATGAACCCACCCTCTGCCTCACCTCTGTGTATGGCCAAAGACATATCCCATGGTGTAATTATTTGTAAGTGACAGTGTAAAGCTTTGGCATAATGTCAGCATTTGCTTCCAGACCATTGGACTCTGTGCTGGAGCACAACAGAATCACTCACTGTGGCACCCAGAGCCTGGAGGATAGCTAAAGAAATAATTAAAGAGGAGTTCTGTTTGCACTAAAAATGTCAGGTTATTTGGTTCCCTTTTCTTTTCACGGAGCAAAGATTTTTCTTCTCAAAAATCTATTCACTAAAATGCTAATGATAGTCAGTGATTAGAAACTGCTGCTCAAGTTTTGAAAGTTCCCAGTGGGTTTCATAGACACGGCATGTAGCTTGTCAGTTTAGGAAATGCTTTCAACAAATCAAACTTCAGGGTATGAATTTTTTTTAATACTTCATTTCCTTAATGCTTCACTGTGCTAAAGCCAATAGGGACTTTTGAGTTAAGTGACGAAGACCACATTATTAGTTGCAAAGTCAGTTCTGATAGAAGTCTCTCATGGCAAGATGTTCTCAAATAGGCCTAGAAGACCTGGTAGAAAATGTGTGTGATGCTTATCTTAATTCAAAAGAATAATTGTTTTATTAAAGTGGATTATGAACTTTGTATTTATTGGTGTAGGAGAAGTTGTCTGCCAAGAAGAAGCACAGACTTTCAAGAAACACAGGGCTCAGCTTCCTCCAACTTTAGTAAGAGTCATGAAAACAAATTTGTTTGCAGGCAATACCGTATGTATGCCAGCACCTGACATTCAGGGTAGACACATTCAGGACTGTTTGTGGAGCCTTTGCAGATTTCCAAAGCATCCTTGCTACCTCTGCTGCAGAGTTAGAGGAGAATGTATGATGTAGCCAGTAAGTCTGCAGTTAGGATCCCTCTTCTGCTAGAAGCCCCCAGTTTAAACTTCTATCCAAAGTTTCATGGGAAAATTGCATTTAGGTGAGATTGTTCTTTGTGTATCTGGGACTTTGGAGCCATGACTTACCTCTTTCCAGTGAAAAACACCACTCCACAGCTTCTGTCAAGGAAGCCATGTGCAAAGAGAATGAACATCTTTGTGTCTTATGTCAAGACCCCTTGACAACCAATTGAATAAAGTCAGTTGAGCAATGTCAACAGTTGAACTGAAAAAGCTCTGTGTATGCACACTTGCTCTTCAGTGTGGTTGTTCTATGGCACAGACCTCTGCCAAGGGCTGTTCTCCACACTAGCAACTCCAACTTTATAAATCCAGCCTTCGTGAGAAAACAAGTCTGACTGAGATGGTCCCCTTTGTTTCTTGCCAAAAAGAGGCAGGAAACATCGTGCATATAGTTATATCTGATTAGAGAACAGGAATGCATAGATGAAGGAACTGCTGTGGGAGGTGAGCGGTGGTCATTGATGAAGAGAAGGAGAAAATCCTGGCCACACCATCAGTGCTCCTTTCTGCACAGGGCTTGCAGATTAGGAGATCTAAACAGAGCTAGAAGTATGGAAATTAAATAATTGAACTATTTTGATGCCTTTTAAGTTTCTCAAGTCTGCTCAAGCTGCTTCACTGCATGAAGCAAGAGGGAGAGTTGAAAATTACAGGGAAAAAAACCAGCAAGNAGGAGGAGGTATGTTTAAAAGGTTTTCTTCACTGTTGTAAATAGTACTGAGGAGCAGCAGAGGAGTTAAGTGATAAGGTAGTGTGTCTGGAGCTATATGCATACATGAGTAGTACATACACACCTCCACTGGTTAACCCACCCCATGGGCTGGAGTGGTCCAGTGCTCTCCAGGATTACCCCAGAAGACATGTCCTTGCCCCACAATCCCAGTCTTCAGCTTCCTGGTGCCTGCGGGATGGACACATCCTCATTCACCCAGCAGCACCCTGCTCCCCTGGCTCCCATCCACTTGCATGCTCCTACAGGAGCTACATCCCTCAACCAAGGAAGAAAACAAGTGTTCTCTCAGTGTGAGGCTTTACTACCACACTGTGAACACCTTGTCTGATGTCTGCATGACAGAACAATCCACCATTTTTAGTATCTCGCCTAACCTTGGGGGCAGGGAAGAAGAAGAGAAGACCTTCCCCCTAAAGGCACTTCAACTGGATGGTTGATGGCCCTTAAAGAAAAGAAAAATAAATAAAGCAATAGACTGAAAAACCTTCCCTGCAGTTCTTACCATACGAAGGTCCTTATGAGGTATGATACCCCTGATATTCACAATCCTCAAAATCAAGATCAAAGAAAATTTCAGAAATCCCAAGGAAGGACTGGTGTGTGACCATGGGTGGAGATGAAGGGAAGCTGCGGCCTTATCTGCATTCCCGCAGAGCTGGGTCACAGCTTATATCTGCCCTCACCACTCTGCAGCAGTACCCTCCTACCCCTGGCATCACCACTGGAGAAACAGAGGAAAAAATGTGGGATGGCAGTGTGTTGGAGGTTAGGAATTTTCTTTCATCTTTCTCTCAGGGAGTCTTCTCCCATTTGTTACCTAAGAGATTAAAATGACAGTATTTAAGAGAGACAAAAGATGTAGCCAAGGAAGAGGGGGAGGGGTGCAGCTGGGTGCAGTCTCTTGACTGGGGGCCTTCCCTTGGGAAGTGCTGAGATACCTCGGGGGCTGGGGGCAGGGGGGTACCATGCTGGGCTCAGCTCCTCACTCTCTCGCTCTCAGGACCAGAGGGAAATAGTTGAGTTGTTGGTACCTCAGGGAAAATCCCCTTCCACCGTGGAGTTCAGTCTTTACTGCTTCTCCTACCATAAGCGCGGCTTTGCTCATAAGAGCAGCCATTGAACTGGGACTGGAAAGGACCCTCACCATTGAGAGAGGTGATCAATAACTAACTCATGTAAGCACAGTTAACTATTAGGAGACAGCAAATGTTGATTCTGACAGCAAATGTTAATT
>VYXC01001275.1:297636-325910 GCA_013397175.1 Platysteira castanea
CGTTTTGATATGTAACCGAAATAAATTTTAAAAACACCAGTTTATATACTTTATGGACCTCAGTTTGGCATCAAAATGCTGCTGCTGAATTAGTTCTTGTGTGTTTTCAGTCATCAAATTTAATCCAGTAATTCAACCCTTAAACAAAGATGCTTTTTAGGGACTTGACAGCACAGGGTCATAAGCAAAACATCAACTTTGGTAATAACAAAATTTAAACATCTTCTCTGTACAGTAGTGTGACATTGTGATAAAGCCTTGTCTTTGTTGTTGTTTGTCTGTCTTGTTATTTATATATATATACATATTCTAGTAAAGAACTGTTACTCCTTTTCCCATATCTTTGCCTGACACTGTAAATTCAAAGTTATAATCATTTGTAGGGAATGGGGTCATATATTCCATTCCAAGGGAAGTTTCTGCCTTCGCTGAGAGACACCTGTCTTTCAAACCAAGGCACAATGCTTGAAACAAAATCAAAGGATGAAGAGAGGGACAGATTGGTTACAGATGGTAACAATCAGCAAACGGACTTTCCAACACTTGAACATATTTTCTGGGTTAGTCAAAAAACATGGCTCTAAAACTGACTGGCTTTAGCCTAGACAAATTGAAGTTGTACCATCAAGGATCAAGCAAAAGATAATACTTATAATTTTTAAGAAATTGAAATGTTAATGACAAAAATTTGGTTTTGCAGGAAGAACTGTATAATGCTTTATCAGTAAGGCTTAGATGACTCTATCTGTCACTTTGAAGTAGTACTTTTTTTCATGATTTGATACAAACTCAATAAAATATCTCCAAAAATTTTAAACAAAAACTAAACCAGAAAGGCTAAAAACAGGCAGAATTTCTGTCTCTTTGCTTAGGGTTTCGTAGAGGGAGGACTGCATTTGCAAACCATCTGTCTGGGCAATCCACTTTAAATAAAGCTGAAACCTGACATTTCATAAGGATTTGGGACTTTTCCTGCTTTACTGGGGTGACCAATCCAAAAGGAGGGTCATGTAATGCTGGAACAGGGAAGGGAACAGCTTTGTGTGCATCAAACTTGGGTTGAATTTGAACACTGCTTAATCTGCTTTTACTTTTCAGCAGAAGGGTAATGGAGGCCACCCAAACCAACGACAAAGCATTCATGCAGCCAGAAGCATGAGAGCACCCTCCCTGACCAGAAGAAGGATGGTGAAAATTTGGTCCAACAGACAGAGTGGCATCTTGTCTCAGGAGACAGACAGCATGCTTTGGAGGCATCACATCTGTCCCCCCACAAGTTTGCTGACAATAAGGGACGTGGAAGCCCTCAGACATCCTCGGGCCAAGACATCTTATGAGGTGGCTACTCCTTCCCATGCACATGAACTAGAGGATGGACAGAGACTGCACTCCTGGCCAGGAGGCACCCAAGACCAGCTGAGCTCAGCCCAGCCAGTGCAGGGAGAGGATTGGTCAATGCCTGTCATTTCTGCAGTTGCCAGCCCACTGCTGTGTACATACTCTGAACTGTAGTTCCTCTTGCAAGTTACTCAGCACAGATCTGTCTCCTGTGCTATCGAAACTGGCAAATTTAAGCAAATGCCAATAATTCCATTTCACCCCTAAATTTCTTTTGTCATCATCATTGAACTTGGCTTACTAATGATTTCTTAGAGTTTCAGGTTGAATAGGCATCCATAGATTTTCCTTCTTTTTGGGTTAAACCTGGAGTTATCATCAGCTGTGTTTCTGTCAGCTCTTAACTGTTCATTTCACTTGCCCGTGGCCAAGATGCTACATAAATCTGAGGATGCAGATGGGATGCCATGGTGAAGGAAAAGGGCTTTATATCAAGGCTACATTGTTGCATGGGTTAGGCTGTGACACTACAGCACTTCATCAGGTTCTAATTACACCTGGTTGACAAATACCTAGCCCTTTCAACTGGCGATAGAGTTCTTTGACTGAGTCCGTGTGGGCTCGTCATTTTTGACAGTTGGCTTTGCCAGTTGCCTGCTTATACTGATTTTTTTTCCCCTGCTAAAACTAACTTTTATGTAACAGCAAGTCTGGGTTCATTTGCTTTATGTACAGGTCCCATAAGAGGCAGGGGAGTGAATTATGTTCTCTCTCTTGCTCTCGTGCAGTTACTAAATTACATTTTTAGCACCTGAAATTAACAGCTAACTGGAGGCAGGCTAGGGAGAGAGTAAAGTTAATGAATTGACTGAATATGATAGCAGAGGAAAGCAAAGAGCCATGCTTCTTCTACCTGTTTTTCCAAATTTTACTGAAGCAAGAAACCAGCAATTACTCGTCAGTCCCAGAGTGGCCATGAATTAAATAGGCCAAACAGGCTGCCACGGATGTCACCACTTCCTTCACCAGGCAGGTGGCATTACTTTGGGCAGCACTACCTCTGTCACTGGGCAGCCCTGGTGCTAGTGATGGGTGGAGTGGGAAATTGTTTCACTTCCCAGCGGGACTGGGTCAGCCAGGCAGCAGGTGGACTTCCAGACCAACAGCAGTTCCCGCATCCCTTTGCCTTCCCAGTCACACGTTGGAACCAGGACAGCAGCACTAATCTGGGGAGAAAAAAGGTCACAGAGCGTGCACAGAAGTCTGCAGGTCAAGCTCAGGATGATTTTACTTTTTCACTCCATATGTTTCCCAGCAGATCAGAGTTACTGGAGACACTATCCTGGGCTTCCTAGAATGATGCACAGCAGTGAATTCAGCTCATTGAAAGCCATCTCTTTTTAATTTCTCCTCTCTTTCTGTTTTTTTCTTAATTGTGCACAAGCTTCTGTCCCACTCAGCCCCATGACGCTGTCAGCCCTGTGTCCTGCTACGCTCGGCTCTGTCCATATCAACGCATCAGGACAGTGTCCTGGACAGGGTTGCAAATCCAGGTACTGGCTGCAGGTGTAAGATGCCCTCCAGAGAGCAGGAGGCCTCTCTGCAGAGCCTGCAAGAGTGACAGCCTGCTGCCTCTGGTCCCAGTGACAGGCATATTTGCTGGTCCCTGCTTGCAGCCCTTATCCAGAACACTGAGTTAAGCTTTGGCTGTCAGCATCATCACCTTGGGGCATCCCACAGCCATTAAACTGGCTGGAAGAACTACACAATGCAATCAGACTGTAAGCTACTGGCTTTGTACCTCTGATTTGGTCGAATTGCTTTCCTTTTGTCCTCACCATTGGTGTTCCAATGCCACAGCTGCTCCTACTTTGGGGACAGAGTTGCAGCAAGGACTGGAATCAGCTTGGTATCTTGCATTAGGGTCACAGCAACAAAATGCTGCCGGAGATCAGCTCTTTACAGAGAGTATCTTAAGACAACACAAGAAAACATTGAAACTTAAATGGTAAAGCCCCAGTATTCTTTGAAGTGGAAGAAATGCTTACTCAGGTACCACCTTACCAACTCCCCTCTGGCCTGATCAGCATTATTGATATAAACAAAGTCCCCAGTGGGTGGAGTGTGGAAAGCTGCTAGCCAGGCAAAATCTACAATTTCTAATTTAAGGGAAACATCAGGGTTTCAAAATTTGTTATCATCCTGTCTCAGAGTGAAATAAGTATTTTTAGAGTTACCATTCAGAGTGATTTAATCCAGAAAGTTGGTATTCCCCAACCCTGGCCTTTCATGGGGCAAATGAAGCATTTTCAAATATGTTTATTTTACATTTCTTGGTATCACTTCAAAATATGGCAAGCATGAAAATAATGGAACTAAGGGGACCCCTCCTCCCCCTGCCAACTCCTGCTGCCAACTCCCTGCCCCCACTTCCCCCAGAAAACCAAACCAAACCTTAAACTGCTGCTCTGGGTTGTTTTAAAATAAAGATTCCAAAATTAAAAATATCTTTTGGAAGTTTCTCTAGCAGAAATTTCTGGTTTTCTCAGAATGAACACATATGCTAAGACCTCCCTTTTTGGGTCAAACTGTTGTTTTAAATCAAAATGTGCTGAAAAGTTCATGACCCACTTTAGCTGGCTGATAATCAGAGCAAGCAAACAGAACCATGGCACAGTGACAGGTTTCATTAAAGCTAGGAGTTAATCAAAGTCTGTGCTCCTGGATGAAGAACCATCAGTTGGTAGCACTGAGAGGCAGAATCACAGAATAATAGAATCATTTAGGTTGGAATAGGCACCTAAGACCACCAAGTCCAAACATTACCCCAGTGCTGCCAAGGCCACCTGTAACCCATGTTCCTAAGTGCCCCCAGGGATCGTGAATAATAAAGCAGGGTTATAAAGAAATGAATACAATAACCCTAAGTGGCTGTGTGTGGAATCTTTGACCACTCACATCCACAAGAATGCTATAGACAAGGGATTTTGTTAAAAATTTTACTTGGGCAAAACTGGAAAACTTCTCTTTTGGGAAGCTTCACATCTTGAGAGCCGTGCACAGCCTCAGGCACTGTCCTCCCTCCCTGGACAGGCTTTTCCAAAAGAGTTGCCTGAAGAAGCAAAATATTGTCCCTATATTCCCAATATTTCTGGCTGGAAACGCATGCACCACCTTTCTTTGAAGTTTTGCTGGTTTTTGTGTGTGTTCCTCTGCCGGAATAGTGGTGCTGCCGTGTGTATTGGGTCTGGCCAAGATATAGCCCAGTTCCATGTCAAGCTGCACAGTGCTGAGCACAGGGAACTGTGCCAGTGCTGCCAGAGCAGTCAGCTCCCCTCTGCAGAACTCATGCCTGTATTGGAAGGAGCTATGGCTCCATCACACAGGATGGATCCCGCCACGCCTGTGGGACCACCCAGGGCTGTTCTGACTATGCCACATCTACTCTGATCCCTCACATGAGGCATTACCTTGCTTGAGGTACACCTTGGAACCTGCATTTCCATCCATCTATCCACCTCTATTTTGTAAAGAAAAAAAAATCCTTGAGAATGCACTTGTTCCAATTTCCAAAACAGCTTTGGCCAAGCACCTCCTGGCCTCCCCATGTGTGGTGGGCACCTTTGACAGATGCACTTGAAAAAAATGGGAACTGACAGTGCTGAGACACTGAAAGGGCTCAGCGACAAAGGACTCATGCAATTATCTTTTGTCGGAATTCATCTTGTCAGCCTTGCATGGTGCTAATATCTTTAGAAACTCTGAAGATGAAAAACTGAGTGGAAAAAAAAAAAAACCTGCTACTTAGAGCAGACTGGTCACAGTAGCATATTTGGAGGTAGGAGAAATGACAGCCAGGATTACCAGTGATCCCAAGAAAAAGCAACAGGCTGGAGCACAACTTAGTGGTAACATGGTGGTGCTGGTTTTATGGTTGGGCTCAGTGACCCTAGAACTCTTGTCAAACCTTTACAATTCCATGATTCTATGAACCTTACTACTTGAGCCATGGGGTGTGGTGCAACCATGCTTCTCCAGGAGTTATTGCTTGTTGGCTGTCTTCTACAGATAGCAAGGTATGTCAGCAAATGAAACCTCTTCTGGCTCAGGCTGGATGTTACCTTAAATGGTTCAGCCGTCATTAGCTACAAGGAAGGAAAAGTGAAATCTAAAACTCTACTGACAAAATGTGCAGAGATGTTGTCAGAGAGGTGGCCCATAACTCTGGAGGGAAATGCGTCTACACAGCCTTGCTAGAGTAAATTTTCAGAGGCAGTTCTATTTGGTATTTCTTCTAAGAAGTAATGCTTTTGGAAAAAACAATAATTTTCCTGTTGGTCTATTTTTAGTAAATTAATTTCTATCTTCATGCACCTCTTTCAAGATTTCAAAACTATTTATTTCACCAGGGTTTTTTGCCTTTTTTTTAGTAGGGAGCAAAAAGTTGTTTCGCATTAGATCTCTGAAAATATTATTAGCTGATACAACCAAAGAAAAAAGAATTATTTTTCATTTTTGTAATAAATTTTTCATTCTTTGAAGAAGCACCATTCCCTTTTTAACATTCCCTTGTTACTTCTGTCCCAAGAATACCTTGTTGTGGCTCAGGTGAAGACAGATGTGGTGTCATGTCAAGGGTTAGCACTGTCTCTGCAGCAGACAACTGGGTGCTCAGTCTGGTCCTTGATGGTCAGCCAGGCTTGGCTGCGGCACTGGGCTCTATGGGAAGGAACATGCTTGACATGTTTTGACTGGACACAGTCTTTCCAGCCCATTAATGGAGCTGAAGCAGTTAAGAAATGGGACACAAATGATCACTGCACTTACTTGTCACCAGGAAGGGCCTTATTAAGGAACACACATATCTTGCTGGTCCTCAGGTTGGGCTGACAAAGCCTGTGAAAAGGACATTAATGAGTTACTTGTACTTTGGAAAGATCGCTTGCTCTTGAATATTTAGGGTTAGGTTTTACTTTTAACAGATTTCATTTCAGAATTGCTCAATTAGATAAAGCGTTACTGTGCAAGCCTTTCAAAACCACTCTGGAACACCTACTATTTCAAAAGATTTGCAGAATCTGAGGGTCTTGGAGCAGAGAGTTGCAGAAGAAATCCATGTGGCCTTCACTGCATTTTAACAGATCTTGTGTGGGCTCAGGGTCTCATCCCAAGTCTCTACAGTCCATGAAGACCAGCCTTGGATGCTCAGTGGCTGCAGCTTTTTGCTGGCAAGAGAAAACACCTGATTCTGTGGGGCATTGCGGAGGTGCCCCTGGGGGGGATGGGCCTTGGGAGTGGAAGCATGGTCGGGTTACATGGAGTTTCCAATCTCCCTGATGCTCTTGTGTCTGAATCCTGTTCCTCATTGGTCTTTTCAAATGTAACTCCGCCCAGTGAATCCTGTACTTAAGTAGGTGTTCACATGATTCTGGGCAGTTGTTGTAGTCAGTCTGTGCCTGGCCCAGCCATGAGGCTGTGACAAAATAAAGAGCATTTATGAACATCTATCAAGATTATTGTTCCTGATTCTTTCCATGGGCCAAAGCTGTTCTTCAGGGAAGGTTGCAGGCTAACCCCACTGCAACAGAGCATGGCGCTGCAAAGCAGCATTGACTTGAGATTTGAGAAAGAAACACCTCAGATCTCCAAAGGAAACCTAAGAGATTAAAAAAGCAAAAAGACATCTGGAGACAAGCTGGAGTGAGAAGAATTGGTAAAAAGGGCAGGGACAGACTTGCAATTCTGACCATGCATGTCTTCCTCAAGTGATACTCCCTGCTGTAAGTGACAGAATATCTGTAGGTGCAGAACCAATGCTTTGATCTTAAAAATACGTATGTTCTTTTATCTGCTTTTTGCATCCAGGGAATTTCTTACAGGTCATCCTCCCATGATTTTGTCTGCTGCTATTAATAAGAGCAGTACAGAAAGCTAGAAGAACTTTTGATAGAAAATGAAGATTTTAAATAAAGCATCAAGGGCACTACCTTATTGAAATTAGAATTGAACAGTTCATTTTCCATTACAGAAATCTCCTCAAAATACTTTTCATTGCTTACAGTGTTTAATTCTAGAGATTTTTTCAAAGAACCAAGAAATATGTTGCTGCAAGATGTGACACATCTGTAGCCCTCAGAGAGTCAGTGAGTTTGTCAAGGCATCACCAAACTCTCACTGCTTAGGCAAATTTTTAGAAGCCAAAGGTTGGTATTGTAAAGGAAAGGAAAGATAGAAAGATAGAAATTCATCGTACTTATCATGACTTATCATTAGGTTTGAATTACACTCCAGGTGGACTTCCGATACCTTTCGTGTCTCTCGCTCCATTACTTAGCACACCTAGTGAAAGCTGGGTCATAACCAAACATACTTTTCTCATCATGAGCAAGACGTGGCTGCACATTTGCTCTGGTGATTTCTGCAGTATTTCCCTCTCTGGGTGAACAGCATCATCCAGTTCCATCCCTGACCTGGCTGCACCCCTCAGGTCAGGCAGCACTGATGGGCATCCAGCTCACCCATCACTACCATCAGCATGAAAGAGAAGGAGCTTCTTCCTAAGAGTTCCCCGCTATCACCCTCAAGGGCAAAGCTTAGGTTGTCCATTAACATCCAGAAATGGATTGATTGAGAAGGGCCCTCAGGCAGCAGGTGTAGAGTCATAGAATCATAGAAGGTTGAGGTAATCAAATGGACCTTAAAGGTCATCTGGTCCCAACTCCCACTATAAGCAGGGTGACCTGTCACTAGATTGGATTGCTTAAGGCCTTGTGCAACCTGGCCTTGAACACTGCCAGGCTTGGGTGTTCACAACCTCCCTGGGCAACCTGTTCCTCTGTCTCACCAGCCTCAGAGTAAACAATTTCTTCCTAATATTTAACATAAATTGGATTAACCTCTTTCAATTTTTCCCCATTCCTCCTTGTCTTGTCACTGCAGTTCTTGATGGAGAATCCCTCTTTAGCCTCCCTGTGGATACCAGAAGTATCCTTTAGATACTGGAGGGCTGCTATGAGGTCTCCACAAAACCTTCTCTTCCCCAGGTTGAACAGTCCCACCTCCCTCAGCCTGTCTTCACAGGGGACATGCTCCAGTCCTCTTATCAACTTCATGGCCTCCTCTGGACTTGCTCCAACAGTTCCATGTCCTTCTTATGTTGGGTGTAACAAACTGTATGAAGTGCTCCAGGCAGAGTCTCATATGGCCAGAGGAGCAGAATCCCCTCCTTCAACCTGCTGCCTATACTCCTTTGGATGCAGCCCAGAATTCCATTGGCTTTCTGGGCTGCGAGCGCACACTGACGGCTCACATTGGGTTTTTCATCAACCATCACCTCCAAGTCCCTCTCAACAGGAGTGCTCTCAATCACCTCTGCCCAGCTGGTAGGTGTGTCTGGGATTGTCCCAACCCAGCTGTAGGACCTTGCACTTTGCTTTGTTGAACTCCATGAGGTTTGCATTGGCCCATGTCTCAAGCCTGTCAGTAAAAGACTTTACTTCCTTGCTCTTGTAATAGAAGGATTAGAATAAAAAGTGCTTAAACAGCATCAGCTACACCAGTATTGCTTTTAGCACTTGACCTAAGTTTGTTTGCTAGTGTTCTGTTTAAACTTTTATGTGCCAGAATAACAGTGAAGAATGAAAGTTTTCCCTTTGAGGTTAAGGGACAAACTCTTTCCCCTATCAGCAAAGAATATTTCCAGGACTAGAAGGCAAATCTAGAGAATGCAGTGAATTTATTTTCTTCTATAAATCTCTGCATAGATGGTGCGATGTCTCAGGTAGGGGGTAGAAGTTGGAAAGATGCCTAGAGAGCTGCCACTGGAGTTTTGGTTTGTAATCACTGCAGAGCTGAGCAGAGAGAGGGAGAAAAGCAGACTCTTCCCTGTTGAAAAACCATGCCAGACAGAGCCATTGGAAGAAAATTTGAAGCTTCAGGAGTCCTGTTCTGATCTTCACCATTCATTAATGACTGCAACATGCAGTCTCACCCCTCATTACTTCAGTACTAACGGGTACTACCATCGATGACTCTGCCGAACGTGGACTCCCCTGATGCCATCTCAACCCTACATCACAACATGCTCACCAAAGTTCCTTCTCACAGCGAGCCAGTGTGCAGCAGATGGCATGATAAAAAGTTGTCTTTCAATTTGCTGCACTACCAGCTCCCCTGAGCAGAGAGAGATTGGTGGCTCCTATGCTGTTCCAGGCTGTGGCTGGTGATGTCAGAGATGGAGTAGAGAGAAAAGTCCTTTTGCATGGCCTCCTGCCACCCGTGGAGCAGGACCCCAGTTTAGGAACAGCTGGCTTTGCCTGGGTATCATGAGTTTAAGTAGCTGAGGTGAAGCCTCTTCCAAAGGTGCATTGCCTCTGGCATTTGCTCAGACATGGCTATTTTTCTTAAAAATCATGAAAATTCCTGGGGTAAAGGCCAGCACAGGCTCGTAAAGCCTCTTTACAGAGAAACATTATGACTTTTCTTAAACTTTCTCATTTCCAGTTAATTGTTGGAACATTTAAACTAAATGACCTTTACAGACTGGAGTGGATCTGCTGCTGTAAGAATGACCTGCTCACTATATGTGGGAACAGCAGCATCTGACTGGTAAAAAAATTAAAGGAAGAGTGAGGAAGATAAATAAAGCCAAATAATTCAAGAAGAGCAATGTAAACTCATAGTGGCAATAATAATGTGCATTGGTCCATATCTGATCTTCAGCTATTTCTAGATTACACAGATAATAAAAAAGAAACAGGATCTGATACACGTTCCTGTGCCCAACAAGACTCTGCAATTAGTAAGCTGAGGTCTGTGGTTGATCAGTGACCCTCCCTGGTAACTCTGAGTGTTTTTACAAGGGAAAGGTCATTTCTCCTACTCTGGCTGCACAGGGAAGAGGACTTCCTCTAGAAAAAGGGACATAGTTTCTGCCTGTTTCTGATGCAGGACTGGGCCCACAATGATTTTTTCTCAAGTTTCCGTATTTTGACGCTGTGGTCAGCAGCATGTAGACTCCAGAGATCAGATCATCTGTCAGTTCTGTCTCAGGAAGATCCCAGGATCACAGCACGGCTGAGGTCAACAGGGAACTCTGGAGGTCATCTTGTCCAGTCCCCTGTCTCATCACAGGCTCACCTACAGCAGATTTCTCAGGACCACGTCAAGTCCAGTTTTGAGTATCTCTGAGGGCAGAGGCACCATGACTTCTCTTGCACAAACCTGTTCCAGTGCTTGACCCTCACACCAAAGAAGTTTTTCCATATGTTTAAATGACAATTACTTTCCCAGAATTACTTAGTCATTTAGGTTGGAAAATACTTCCAAGATCATTGAGTCCAACCCATGACTGATTATCACCTTGTCAACCAGACTAGAGAGTCAAGGGCCATGTCCAGTCATTTCTTGAATATGTCCAAGAATAGTGACTCTGCCACCTCCTTAGGCAGCCCATTCCAGTGTTCAATCACTGTTTATGTGAAGGAATTTTTCCTGAAGTCCATCCGAACATCCCCTGGCACTGCTTGAGGCTTCTTGGATTTTCTTTAATCTTCTGCCAATATACTCTAATTAGCTCACTGCTTACCGCTGTGAAGTCTGCCTGGCTCTGAAGTCTTTGCTCCTCTGCATCAGGTACTTATGCACACTGACAAGATCTCCCCTGAATCTCCCTTTCCCCAAGCTGGACAGCGCCAGTGCTCTCAGCTTCTCCCTATATGACTATATACTTCTGTGCCTCCAGCACTTTAGTGACCTCTTCCAGTAAGTCTGTATCTTTTGTACAGAGAAGCACTGAGTTGTACCCAGCAGTCCAGATGTGTCTTATCAGTGCTGAGCAAAGGGCAGGACCACATCCTGCTGATGACACCTCCTAATGCAGACCGAAGACAATCAGCCCTCTCTGCCATGAGAGCATCCTACTGGCTCGTGTTCACCTTTTGTCCACCAGGATGCTGAATTCCTCATCTGCAAAGCTACTTCCCAGCCCATTATTCTGCAGCCTGTCCAGGTGATTGGGACTATTCCTCCCCACAAGGTGGGCCTCACATTTCTCTTTGTTGAACTTCATGACCCACCTCTTTGTCCAGTTCTCCAGCCTGCCCCTTCTTACAGGCAGCATATTCACCTGTTCACACCTTTGTATTGCCTGTGAACTTTTTGAGGGTGGACTCTGCCCCATCATCCAGGCCATTAGCAAAAATTTTAAAGGATATTGCCCATGGTATGGGCCCCTGACATGCACCACTAGTCACTGCCACCAGCAGGACTTCTGGTTACTCATACAACATCCTGGACCCATTGTTCCATCAGCTCTCAGTTAATTTATCCACTCCAGCAGTTTTTCTGGGAGTATTTTATGGGAAGTAAAGTTGAAAGCCTTGTTTAACGTTAAGGAAAGACCCATTTTTACCTCCTTCTCCACTTAGCCTTTTTATTGTAGAAGCTATCAGGCTGGACAGGCATGGCTTTCCCTTTGTAAATCTATGGTGACTACTCACAGTCACCGCTTTCTTCTTCATGCATTTGGAAATGGATTCCTGGAATATTTGCTCCATCACCTTCCAGCAGATCAATGTGAGGCTGCTAGGTCTGTAGTTCCTAGGATTTTCCTTCCTTCCCCTCCTGAAAAAATGAGGAACAATTGTTTTCTTCCAGTCCTGAGGAACCTCCTCCTATCACCACAACCTTTCAAAGATAATCAAGAGAGGTTCTGCAATGACACCAGCTAGCTCACTTAGCTCTTACAGATGCATCCCATCAGGTCCCATGGATTTAAGGTTGTATCCAGATTGTTAAACAATTCCCTAACTTTTCCACCCTACCAAAATAAGTACACCCTGACCTGGTTTTGCCACTTGGCGTCATCACCAGTCACCAGACAGAGCCTTGCTTTCTCTCACATCTCCCCCTCCTTGCATTCCCAGTGCGTCCTTTCTGAAGAGCCCATATCCACTGAGTGCAGAATCCCAGCCCTGTGAGATATATCACCACCTTTCCATGATCCCAATGAAAGCATAACTCTGCTAAAGCACAACGGAGCCCTCATATTGTCTGGTCCTGTCTCACATGGTATGTGTTGGTGTAGGAGCATTTCAGAGTGGGACGCCCACATGCTGGTTTTCCAAAAAGGGCATGAAAGCTTTCCCCACAACTCTCTCTGGTAGGGTCTTCCTTATGTGGGTAGCCCTGTGCTGGACCCCCTTTAGCCCTGTTTTTTTGATGACAAGCTCCCTTCACTTTGCCCCATATTCTTTGTTTGTCTACCACTTTCTCACCTTGTTTTGGTGATCCGCTCTCCACCCCACAGATCCTAGTTTGCAGCTCTCTATCAGGCTGCCCAGCCTGTTGCCAGATACTTTTGCTGTGCTTGGTCAGGTGGATTTCTTTCAAGCAGGCCTCAGCTCTCTAAGAGTATCTCGTGGTCATAAGCACCAGAACCCTGTTGCCAACACCAAAGGCAAATCTAACTGTTGACTTGCAAGACATCCCTACTCCTCCTCCAGCCCTTGCCTCTCATTGACTGGATCAAGAGGAGGACGCCCTTGGTCCCCACTGATGATTAGCCCAGACACATGTAGTCACCCCTGATACTTTCCAGGTAACCTTGGCAGTAACCGTGGTGACAGTTCCATGCCTGGGCTGGAGCAGATGGATGATGGATAAGGACTGAGCTGATTACAGAGATGGGCAAGGAGAGCTCCCACAGGGCTAATGAGCACTCCCATGGAGCATCGTGGTCAGGAGTTGTCACAGCATCCTGTCAGCAACACTAGACTTCCTGCACACTGCTATGGCAATGGACTGCTCTTCCATAGGACTACTTTTGCAATCCAAACAGTTTTTAAAGATTCTTAGTACTTTTTCTTGTATTTAGAAGTACAGGTAAGCACGTGTTATAAATACATATTATAATATTGGCTTTCTGCAAATATTAAAGTGAATGCTGTATAATGTTAAAGTAACTTTGCTATAAAGATATAGTTTTTTTGTAACAATAACTAATACCTTTATTGCTGTAGTAAAATAGCTGATATAGTTTTGCTTGTGGTAACTGAACTGTCTGCTTGGTTGGATAACATCCAATGAACATAAGATGAAGACCCCTGCTACTGACTTGCCAACTATCAGCTACTACCGTCTGCAAATACTACAGACCAAAGCCCAAACTGGAGGTGATAATAAAAACTGACCAAAACCACAGACAAGAAATATGCATGCTCTAAAAAGGCAGACCAAAGGAGGAGCCATGTAAAACAGTTCCTAGAAAATGTAAACTACTTAGGAGGGAAAGTTTGAATACGTATAATTGTTTGTGAATATGCATTAGTAAAGGTATGTGAAGGGTGTCTCCACAACAGCAGGTGTGCTCTTGGCTGAGAGCCAGGGGTACCCAGCACTGTAACTTTTACTTTATTGTTTTTGTCCCTTACTGTCTTTTTATTAAACTTTTAAATTCTCACAGGACTGTGATCCTCATTTTTCACATTGGTTTTCTGAAAGTTTCAGGAGTCTGGATAAGAGCTGTCAGCCGGAAAATGCAGTTGTTCCAGCATCAAAGTGTATTACAAAGCTGATCCATCATTTGAAATCAAAAATACAAACAGCCTTATAAAAACCAAGTGACAGTTGAACAGAATCAAATGAATTTATGTAATTCTAAGAAGATAAAAATCATTTTTCACTTCCTCAGTTTCTTCTTGTTTTCTTATTCTGTTAAGCCACTTATAATGTTCTGTTGCAATTTTTTGATAGAATCATAGAATCACAGAAGTTTGGATTGGAAGGCACTTTGACAGATCATCTAGTCCAATCCTGATGTACCCTTTCACTAGATGCTATTGGACTTTCACAGGGTTTAAAATGTTGTGGGGCTTTTGTCTCCTGTTAAACTTATAGCTTGATTTTCACTTTTTGGAAATTAAAAATAAATAAATAAATCAACCAACCACAGCAAATCATCCTGGTTTGCTCCACATGTTTTTTCAAGCTGCCAGAATCTACACTGGCAGAGGAACATATCAGCACCAATGGAACGTTTGTGACCACAAGTCCATGGGTCTGTCCCAATAATGTAAAACCCCATCAATAACCCTGGACCAAGAGAGCTCTTTTGACTTTATGTCCGCAGAGATCAAGCAGTAATAACTGACTAGATTTCACATGGCTTAGCTCTCAGCATCCGCAGTGGCGTGCAGTGTAGACACATAAGTGTTTACAACAGAGAGAAAGTTTCACAGGGTAATTCAGCATAAACCAGCTGTAAAATCCAGAGTGCAGTATATTGCAATTGCAGGAAATGACAGAAGGTGCTGCAGTGAGTATTTAAATAGAGGACATCAGTTTTTCACATTATGATTGTAAAAAAAAATTATTCACAGAAAAATAGAGAAAGCAGACGTTAGAGTATGATGGCTGTGAGTGGTTAGGAGGGTGTCGGTAAAACTGGCTGAAAGCAACCTGCAGCCTGGACAGCCAGGGTCAATCACCAAACTTTGGGTTTGATGTTGCTTCTTTAGGCTTCCAGCTCTGGGAAGCCCACCCCAGGGAACATCCCTTCTCCGCCTCAAAACCTTAACTCCAATGTCCATGGTGGAGAAGAGTGCAGGGTGCAAGCACAGACTCTCTGGCCAGCACAGGGACTGGCAGGTAGCCAAGGGGCTGAGGCATTGGTGGCACAGCCCAGCCGTCGAACACAGATAGAGTTGGAAGTCCAAGCTTTCAAAGCCACAGCAGGAAGCCTTGCCGCTACATGAGGGTAATAAACCGGTGTGAACGTGCGCCGCCTCCAACACGGCCATGTGCACTGGCCGCATCCACAGCAAGCCCTCTGCTCTGTGTGCCGGTTCCGTCACATTAACTCATCCTGCGTAGCCATGGCAACGTGTGTGAAAAACATGCTGTTGGCAGGTCCAGATCCAGCTCTGCTGAGCTCAGCCCTGGTGTGCATGCCAGTGGGGAGCAAACCCTTAATGAGGCCCCTTAATTTTGTTCATCAGGAACACCTCTGCTCCCAGACTGTCAGTTTGAAAGGTCTTGAAAAAATTCCTCAGAATCCAAGGGGAAAAAAAGAAAAACAGGAAAACATCTTTAGCCAAAAAGGAAGATTTCAGGCAAGTACCAAAACGTTTTTCTTTCTGTGAGGAGCCAGCAGTGCTGCGTGGATTCCCAGTTGCCTGGTTTGCAGCTCCTGAGCATCCAGCACTGGTGCTTGTGATCAGCATAATTGCCCTGCCCTGGTAGGGACCCACAGCCACAGCTCTCCAGCAGCACCCCTCCTCTCCAGAGCTCAAATGTGACAGATTTTTGCAGTGCTACAGACCAGAGGCAAAGGAGGGAGAATGATCTGACAAGGAGGCGTGACTTAAAATTAGAGAGGCAGTGCTGGTAGTGGCAAGAGTGTGGGAAGTGGGAAGGAAGGAGAAGAAAAGCACGAAGTTCATCAAACTCATATTTGTCTCACTGGAAGTATTTTTAATTTATAACGTCCTGGAATGCAGTTGTCACGCACCTGTGCAACCACCAACTATGTCGCCTCTCATTTTTTTTCCCCAGCTCTCCTATCCCCCCTCACTTGGAATGCCATCAATTTCTTCCCATCAGCAGGAGTTACAGTAAATAGATTAATTTGTGGGCAATGGGACCTGAAAGAAGAAGGTGACAATATAATTAAGGATTTTAATTCTATGCTTGAACAGTTGTCCAGAACTTTAATTAGCTAGTTACAATGAAGGATCTTTAGTCATTATTTTCCTTTTTTTCACATAATTGTTCACTTTGGCTAACTACATTTGTCCTTTAATCTGAACCCTTGTTTGTCGATGTTCTGCCTTTCCATCTATTCCCCGGGGCTACAGGAAGTGTATCAGTACTGCAGGAGCATAAGAATAGTGAACATGGACACTAGCTATTTCTAAATTACACAAATCACCCCTGGTTGCACGCCATGGCTGGTGCCTTTTGCACATGTGTAGAGGAGGGAGCACATTACTGGAGTAGTTGAGGAGTGAGATAATGGAGAAACAGGGAAGAAGGAAAAGGGGAAGGCTTATAATGTCACAGCATCGAAGAGAGATCAGGCACTCCTGTCAATGTGCCTGATTGGACCTGCATGTAGCCCTACTGCTATTGATACTCAAACTAGAGGAATGATTAGCACAAATTATCAGAAATACTTCCTCGCAATTTTTTCCCTTAAAAATGAACAATAGTGGTAATTGCCTAGTTAGCCTGCTAGTGGTTTGTATGGTTTTGTATTCCATAATTGATACAACATATGTGGCTGAGCCACTACGGTGGGTGAACAGAGCAGTTTCATCAACAGCAATGCCACAGGAGGGCTTTCCTTTGAGGCAAGGACTCAAAAACCTCTCCATCTACAACTTCATTAGAAGGAAGAAGCAAGATACGACAATTGTTTTTTACTACTGGTAATGAAAATATCACAAGGACTGCCTCCTCCTTACTGGTTTGATCACCGAGTGCCACTGGTGCCAGCAGAAAACCTTCATGCCTGTTTCTGACCTTGCAGAACTAGACTACAGGAGCTGTCACCACACATTGGCTCAACCTTTATCGCGAAAGAATCAGCTCACAGGCCCACAACCCAGTCGTCTCAGATGCACAGAGGTATCATCCAACACATTACACTTGGTTTTTTAGTTCATGGGAACTGGCCCAGCAGCACACCTTACCCTTTCCTCCTGGCTTACTCCCTAGCATTTGCTCTCCACTGCAGACAAGAGTCGTGCAGGCTCTAGAGTTTTAGGTCTCTTGGGCCAGTATAAATCAAATATCTCACCCTTTTTAGGACTTTCAGAGTGACTGTTCTATTAGCCAAGGTTTAAAAAGCCATAAATTCACTGAGTCTAAGTCATTCTTGCTGAACCTGAATTGAGCTGTAATTTTATTCAGAGGAATTTAATTCAGAGAAATATCATCAAGGAAAAGCAAGCACGTCTTGTTTACAAAGGAAGGAACAAGAAGCAGGAATTAGGGAACATTAAACCAACACATGCATTTGGGAAGTTTCAGCAGAAACCAGTAACAGCATTGCAGAAAGTGAATCACTCCATGTACTGCAACAGTAGCTACAAGAAGGACTGGAAGAATGTTATGCAACACTAACTTTGACTTATCACATAACTTAGCACATAACACCAATAAGACCCTTCAGCGAGACTATTTTGGCAAGTAATTTGCCCTGACCTGCCTGTAGTCTGTGATAGCACTCTAATTGTTTCAGTGCTGAGTGGACTGGAAAAGAGACGGGAAAATGTATTCGGGGAAAAAAAAAAAAAAGGGAAAAGCTGGTCCTACAAAGGAACATCAAACACTGACAATACACATAATGGGTGAGTAGAAATGTTTCCGGCCATCTGCTCCTTTGTTATGTCCAGGTATGGCGTTCTCCCTTTCCCTCCTTGCACCTATTGCTTTGCTTTAGGATAAAAATCCAGTCAGGGTCATAGAGCTGTGTTCCACGGGAGTTCCTGTTTTGGTTATCTCTTTGTCCTAGGCATTGTGCAAGGTTTTTCTGAAGCTCTGAAAGCTTGCTTGCAGTATATTGCACAAGCTGGCAAAATCTGGCAACTCAGAGATCTAACTTCACACAGGCATACCAAAAAACAGTTCATCTCCAAGCTGATGATAGAGAAAGGTAGGTACCTAGGAATAACAGCAATGTATTCTGTCAGAAACATGTAAATCTGCAGAATTAGCTGCAGTTATCACTGCTAGTTATCACTGGCATCATTCCCAATGTCAGTGACTGGTCTGGATGTGCCAGTGGCTTTGTCTCAAACCTGGGATTAGCTTTGAAGGAGCAGGAGCAAAATCTGAGGAACTCCAGCTTTCCACACCAAAATAACCCTTAAGTAGTCTACACATCAGTCTCAACATGCCACAAATGTAACTGTAGTCCCTAACACCCTTCTCCCTCCCCACTAGCATTTTTAGGTAAGCAAGCACCTCTTGGGCAAGTGTGTGCTTTTGCTAGGGGGAGCTTTAGTTTTGATTTGGAGACTTGGCTCAGCTCTTGTTACAGATTTCACTTCAAATCTGTGCAGCTTCCTCTCCTAAGCTAGAATACCACAGTTTGGGGAATGTGAGCCCTTGGCCTTACTGAAATACTCTCCTTGGCCTCGCAGTTTCTTTCCCATTATGCTTTTCTAAGGGAAATCCCACAAGATGTCCATGCAGAGTCATGTGGCAGTGGAGGCAAGCACCCCATTGATGCCACCAGCAGCTGTTTCAGGTGGTAGCTGGGAGAGGATGAGGACAGTATATACTGTTGGCTGCAGATGCCGTACGTTTAACACCACTTTACAACAACCTTCAGTATCAATGTTCATACCCACACACAGTGAACAGATCCATTGCCAGCTGCAGTTCTCATTGCAGCTGAAGTCTCTGGCTACCCAGTCTCAGCATCTGTCAGAGCATTTCAGTCAGCAGTTTATGGGAACAACATTTGATTGAGGCACAGAACAGTGAGCTCAAAACTTTGATTAATGAAAGGGAGGACAACCCAGGAGCAACTTTAAAAGACTTTCACACACACACACCTCATGAGCCACTGAGACCTGCTGCTCCATTAAAACCTATGGCATGCAAGTGAGCTCACAAGTTGCCCCCATGGCTGATGAGCTGGAGAGAGATTTTGGACAAGGGCATAAAGGGACAGGACAAGGGGGAATAGCTTGATATTGGCAGAGGGCAGGACTAGATGGTATATTAGGGAGAAATTCTTCTCTGTGAGAGTGGTGAAACACTGGCACAGGTTGTCCAGAGAAGATGTGGCTCCCTTACTGTTGCCCTGGTTTTTGTTAAGCCTTCTGTTTTTAACCTTGGAGTCAGATTCTTTCACACAGTTCATGTAAATAATAGCCAGTGTTTACTTAACAGTATTTTCTGTTTTTCATTCCTTTTGTGATAAGAGAACTTTGATGAGCACCTTTCTTCTCCAGTGGGATTGAGAAGGAAGTGACATGCTCTCCAATCCCTTGTGGAGTTGGGACGTGTATATGAATGTGAGATTGTAAATAATAAATAGATTATTCCTGCCTTTCTGCTGAACCTAGCAAGTGTGAGAGCGTCTTTATTGTGTCTTCCCAGACAGACCTTACCCCTAGAAGTCTTCAAGACCAAGTTGGGCAGGGGTGGAGCAACCTGGTCTAGCAGGAGGTGTCTCTGTGCATGGCAGGGGGGGGAACTGGACAGTCTCTTAAGTCCCTAAGAGCAGGTGGCACATCACACAAGGCATGACACAGAGTCAGGGTTTGTACTACCACATGAGTTAGCAGTGCCTTTCCTGTAGTTTGGATGTTTACCAAGCAGGAGCAGAGAGAGCATTCTGCATGCTTTCCTTCTGAATGAATTCCATTAGTTTTGTTGCTGTCCTTCTGTTCCCCTCTGGGTGGGACTGGGCTCTGCTGGGCATCCCTCTGCACCAGCTGCTGTTTGCTGGTCCTTGCAGGTCTGGGAGAGACACTCAGACAAGTATTTGGAGTCCTTGGTGTTCAGCAGACACAGGTCAGATGGTTTGCACACCATCTGACAAAAACTTTCATCCCAGAGATCTTAAGCCTTTGATTTTTCCCATTTCCTAGCCTCATTCTTGAAACCTGTGGCAGGAGCTCATGTACGTGTTCCTGTGCCCTTGAATCCATTAACTGCAGCAAAGTGATTAATTATTTTAGCCTCTTTATGGCATCACTGTTAACATACTGCACATTCATACTTCCAGTCATATAAATGATACTCTTTAAATAAGGAGGATGTGTTATTGAACTATTTATATTCAGAGTTGCCTGGAGCAGAAAAAGATTCAAGGAAGCATAAGAAAGCAACAAAAGTTAATGATTCAGAGATAAAATACTATGTTTTAATCTAGAGGGTGTGCGACAAAGCCAAGAAATTAGAAGTTAAAAGGATACATGATTAAGGTGAGAGCTTCAGGACACATCTTCAGCTGCTGTAAAATTAGTGCCATCTGGGAGGAAGCATGGCTGTAGCTAAAATGCATGGAGGAAATGCAGAGGCTACACTAGGAGCAAGACACCTGCTTTTTCAGTGACTAATTTCTAAAGGAATTAAAAACACTGATTCCACTAAAATGGGTAGGGTAGGGTAGGGTAGGGTAGGGTAGGGTAGGGTAGGGTAGGGTAGGGTAGGGTAGGGTAGGATAGGACAGGACAGGACAGGACAGATGGAAGGGACCTACAACAACTATCCAGTGCACCTACCTGCACTCTTCAGGGCAGAAGCTTCTTTCTCCCCACCAATTGCTTTTAAATCTCTATTACATCTGCACACAGAAATCTGGAGTGAAATCATCAGAGTGATTCAGAAGAAGTCTTTTGCACAAGTGTAAATGGAAACCACAAGCTGTTGCTGATGTTTTACTGTTGCAAGTAATGAATATAACATTGGCTTAGTCTTTTCCTGAAAAATGCTGTAATGAAGTGCATCACAGTACAACTGGATTCAGATTAGTGATGGAGACTACTTTTCCAGATCCCTGCTTGAACTTGCAGAATGTTGATTTTGTGATAGGCCCCAGTAAAATGTTCCTCCTTTTGTTTCTAAAACTGATAGTTATGAGATATTATCTGCAATTTAAAGATGAAAAGGGGTTCTAGTGTTATTTTCAATTTTCTATGCTTGTCTATGTCCAAGGGTAATCTCAGCCTCCAAAATATCTCTGTGTGAGACCCACGGAAGGGCTCTGAGATGAAACTTGGTTGCTGGACCACCCTTACATTCAATCTCTGCACGAAGCTACAGTAGCTATCTAAATTCCAGAATTTTGTATATAAAAGGCCCTGTCCAGGACAAGTTTGGAGTCAGTCTTCCTGTCCCTCCATCATTTGCTAAGAAGAGGTAAAAAATTAGCAGCTGCCTGCTGCTGCTGGGCAATTCATGCTTCTCCCTTCTTGCAGTGACATTCCAACCAATAACAAAAGAGAAAAATTGGTGTTTCACGGAAAATCTAGACTTTGTTGGTGTACAGAATGCTCTACTCTTGTCAAGTCCCTTCCAAGCTGGTCATCATTTGTCATACATCTGCCACCTCCTGTGGGTCCCCTGAGAGCTGTTACTGCTCTCATCTGTTGTCATCGAAGAGGATTTCTGGCTTCAGAGTGCATGTCTCACATGTAATGATGGTTGAGACTCAGTAGATACATCTTGTCAACTCTTTGATCACTTTCATTTTTGGATCCTTTGGAGGTCCAAGACAATTTCATTTATTCCTAAAGATTCTGGGCACCAGTGCCTGTTCTTTTCCTTAATAGAAATGTTTAATAACAGGAAGGTTTTTCGGCACCGTTTTCCTTACTTGTGCTTTCAGGCATGTCTGCTGGCAGGCAAAAAAATGTGACCAGGCTGAATGCCTTTCATGCCTCCAAGGCAAGCGACAGTATTTCCATGTCACATTTGAACATAGAAAGGGCTATTTTATCCATAAGTGTCTACATTTAGTCTCTGATGCTCAGATTTCAGGCAACTGAGTTAACGATTCAGTTTAGTAACGATCTTGCATATGAAGCCAGTCAGTTTCTTCCCAAAAAATGATATGCTTTCAAGCCAGCCCCTGGACTCTCATGGTCTGCCTGGTTTTGTTATGCTAGAATCACCTAGTTCTACCTCTCATTTAAGAATAAAATCTTGAAAAAACATTTCAACAAATCAGATTTGTAGTTGAACCTTGCTGTCCTATCCCTCCCTAAGCTTCCATCACAGTTTGCTTATACATTTGTCTCTTTACACAGCACTGAAGCCACATCTTTTTAAGGTTTCCAACCCAATTTTCTAGAACAGCAGGTAAGATGAAGTTTTAAAATATCTCAAGATTTATCTTCAGCAGTTGAGCAGTTTGGATTAGATTTGCAAATATGCGCAAATGCTAATATCTGTAATGAGTTCTGTCAGGGCCCTTCTGGAAAGCCTCTTCATTTTGGGGTTTCCTCCCTACCCCAGCTGGGGTGTTTCATTGATGCCTATAGGCTCACTCAGTGGAGGGCAGAGCACCTTGCAGAGGTAGCAAAACACCTGAAGAACTTGACTCAGACTAAACACACCCATGGGCACTGAGAATGTGCTCACTGGATCTTCAGAAATCTTGAGAAGTTTACCGAAGGCTTGATTTTCTCTTTGACAGGCAACCCCAGAGTTATCTGCTAACCTTTACTGTGTGCATATCCCACACTTGTAGAGCCATATATTGTGTCAGATCAGGTGCTAACTCCTCGGAAAACAACCCTGTCCCACTTTCGCAGCTATCTGAGGACATCTCATCCATTCATCTCCTTTGCTTGCATGTGGGCTCCATTCCACTTCTGACCAGCCCCAACCTCTATCATGACAACAGGTGAATTCAGAAGTTGAAATTGACTGGACTAGAACATGTGTGGGGTACTGGCCCATGGCAGCAAGCATGCAGCCCCTCACCCCACTCTCCAACAGCAATGCACTTGGCAGCAACATGCCTCCCCCACTTCCCACTTTCTGCAATGCTTTGCATACTTTGGGGGAATTCTGCTGCCAGTTGGAGCCCTAGATCCTATCCCCACTGAGTGGACTTCTTTGCCTGCCTGAAAATATCCTAGGGACCCTAAATCCCTAAATTCCACAAACCCACACACCTCATTTGCTCTATAAAGAAAAAGAAAGGAAAAAAAGTGGGAATATTCTCCTTTTCTCAGTGCCTGTTTTTCTAACAGCTTATACCTTATGTATTACATTTTAAAAACTGAGTTATGTAGAATTCTGTAGCTTTAGCATCATGTAACACCTGAAATATGACAGTATGCTGCTCTATAGCAATATCACACTATGACTAAATCACTCTTTTTAATTACCTTCTTTTAGTTACCTTCTTCTCCCCACTGAAGTTTAACTACTTCAGGACACTATAACTTAAACGTATCTGGATTTTTTACTTTATATCTTTGCAATTAACGGGAAAATGCATGGTGTTTCATTTCTCTCTTTTTACCCCTGAACACTATATTAAAAAATTGAGGTTCTGTAACACAGTCCTCAAATCCAGGTAGAGACTAAGAAATGCCTTGCACTTTATACGTACCACACAACATAACAAATCAAAAACCAGTTGCTGGAGTACAATTACTGAGTGTCCTTCTACAAAAATTGCAAGACTTAGGCAGCACACAGGCAGATGCTGTTAATTGAGGCCCACCGTGGTCCTCCCAGACAGCACTAGGTCTTCAGCTGTGGAGATCAGCAGCATGGATACCTGTTTCTCCCATAATAAATTAATGGGAGTCTCACACCTGACATCAAACACAACAGAATTTGGTCTAAATTTACCTGTCATAAGCAAAGGCACTGCCTGGCACAAGACAGAGGACAGGAATAAAGTGGGCCTTGCTGACCATTTCTGATGGATTAGGGCGCTAATGCTTTTAACCTGCAAAATGACAGAAACCCACAAAAGCAAATCTTGAGTCACAGGTGAAGTGATAAGAAGTGTTTCTTGAGCACCTGTGATTAGTCTTCTGCCCCACCTCTCCTTCCCCCAGTTTGGGAAAGATTTTGACAATGCAGAAATAAGAATGAAGAAACTGATGAGAGGTTATCCGACACAAGCTGATGAGCAATTAATGCAGAAGGCAAAAAGTACACTGGTGTCTTGAAAATTGTCCGTAAGTCTACAGGTATTGCCACCTATCTACAGCAAAGCTGTGTTCCCTTAATTGTCTTCAAACTTGGGCTTCTTAATTACAGCAGAGAAACACCACTGGCAGAAGAAAATTACTAACTAGTGTGTATGACTCTGAGGCACTCGGGCTCTAATTATAAACACCCAGACCAGTGAAGCCAGGTCTTCCTGTTACTGCTCTGAACTTTGCATCAGGACAAGCTGAAATATGGTCCCTCTGTCCCCATGAGAGTGATGGGTTGTGGTGCTGGCAGCACACCCTCTCGTCCTCCATGTGGCCCTCAGAGGAGCTGTGGGAGGGCACTGTAGCTGACTGAAAAGTTGTCCTAGGGACAGAGCAGCACCATACAAGCCAACATAATTGGAAAAATTATGTTGGGCATCTGTGCACAAAATCTCCTCTGGAGATTAGGAACAGAGGTGGCAAGTGCTTGCACACACTGCTCCAGCATGAGGTGATGTGGAGCACTGCACATCAGCGCTGCCCATGCTGTTTGGGACACTACAGCACCTCAGAACTCAATGGCAGCAGTATCTGTGTGTCCTGCCTACAGCAGTTGCCCAGGTGACCTGGAGAGCACTATATCACTGCCACTCTGGGTGCAGCAGCATCTCTTTCAGGAAATCAAACACAAATCAGAAAATTTCCGTACAAATACAAGCTGCGTCTCTGTACTGGTTTTGGCTGGGATAGAGTTACTTTTCTTCCCAGTAGCTGGTACACTGTTGTATTTTGGATTCAGTACGAGAACAATGTTGTTAGTAACATATTTGTTAGTAACATATGTTTGGTAGTTGCTCAGTAGTGCTTACCCTAAATCAAGGACTTTTCAGTGTCCCATGCTCTGCCAGTGAGAAGCTGCACAAGAGCTGTGAGGGAGCATGGCCAGTATAGCTGACCGAAACTGGCCAAAGGGACATCCTATACCAAAGAACATCCTACCTAGTGTATATAAACAGGGAAAAGTTGGCCAGCAGGCAATGATTACTCAGTACAGGCTGGGTGTTGAGGCCAACATCTAGTCTGAAGGCTTCACAGATCTTAATTTGGACATAGTTAGCTTCTATTCATGAGAAAAGCCCATGAGAAGAGAATAATCAGCTTTACCCGTGGAAGTGTAGTATCAAGAGAAGTATGGAATCCAAAACAATAGAGACAGAAAACAGCATGCATATCTGCACCTGTTATTTTTCTGAATGTCTGAATGCTTGTATTACAAGTAACCAATAGTATTACATTGTAGTTAAATGATAGCCAATGGATCCATTGCTGTAGTTTAGTAGCCAGTGTACTTGTAACACGAATGATAACATAGAATAGTCTATAAGTATGTGTTCTTCTTGAAATAACACGCTCTATGCCACTTAACCCAGTGCAGTCTCTGTGTTCATGTGTTGCGGCCACCCCAACAGTGACAGCTGGGCATCTGTCAGTGTGAGGTGAACAACTGTGTTTGGCATCATTTCTCTTGGATTTTAGTCCTCTCTCTCTTGCTCTCCTTTTTGTTACTATTATAATAATTAGTATAAGTAGTATTACTAGCATTATATTTTAGTTTGTTTCCATTACTAAATTGTAACTCACAAAGTTCACTGTTTTTTTCTGATTCTCCTCCCCACTGGGATTGTGATGGGGGGTGTGAGCAAGCAGATGTGGGTTACTTAGTTGCTGGCTAGGGAAGATTAAACCACACCAACACCCTGTATAGCCCCCCCCACACCACCAGTGCCATTCTAAAATCTCAAAAAAATTTCTGAAATACAATGTACACAAATGGGAGAGGAGCAAAATCTTGCCGAGACTGTCAAAGATTGCACACTTGCTTACCCAAGGTGTCTCTGTGAGGGGTAGGCACAAACAGACAGAAAACCAGGGAGTATCTGCAGGAGCAGAGGCAGAAGTGGCACTGTCTGACTCACACGCTGCAGGTCCATTCTCTCTGAATGCTGGAATTATGAGAAGAGTACCCCAGGCTTCTACAGTAAATTATGGAGTTTTTAGATGTCTGTAGTGCTTTTCAGAATTAAATTTTCACTTGACTTCAGTAGAACTTCTTATAAAGCCTATACATTAGATTTTGCCTCTAGCAGTGCTGGAGAGTTTCCTGTTGTCACTTCCTGTGAAATACAAAGTTGTAGTTCGTGTCAGGTGAATAAAGGTGGCCTATGTAGTTGCAATTGTGAAATGTGTGGAACACAGTAATGAAACAATTATAAAAATAAGTTCTAAGGAACAACCGGAGAAAGCATGGAAAAGGATTTTTGAACAGACATAACCTAACATTGTTGCCTTTTGAATCTCACGATTGTGAACAACTATTATAAGTATTAGACTACTTTGTAATCCTTAAGAATCTTTCGATTGTGAACAACTATTATAAGTATTAGACTACTTTCTTTCGATTGTGAACAACTATTATTAGACTACTTTGTAATCCTTAAGATATAACCTTAAATTGTTGCCTTTTGAATCTTTTACTTGCAAACATAAGTCTTAAGCTGTTTTGTAGAAGTTATAACCTTAAAATGTTGTCTTTTAAATCTTTGGCTTGCAAACAACTATTACAAGTATTAGACTGCTTTGTAGTAATTATAACTTTAGAGCATCATTTTGTATTAAGGATTTTTAAACTCTAGCCTTAAAGTAACAGGACTCGAACAATAGACAGTAAATCTGTCTCAAGTTTCCTAGCGAAACGCTGGAAACAAGAATTTATGACTCTGGAGAAAGGAAGCTAAGTGCCAACTTCACAGATTGATAGGAGCTAAGTCTAACACCTGGGTACACACATCTTGGGACATCCACATCCTGAAAAATAAGAAACTTGAAATAGACCACAATAACAAGACATCAGCTCTGAAAATTGATGATAGCAGAAAATGGAAGCTGCACCCCGCCATCTGGATTGACATCCTGGAAGTGTATCCTGGAAAATAAAACTTAAAATTAGATTACAATAAAATATAGAAATTAAAAGGAGAAAAACATGCCACCACTATAGATTAATGATCCAAAGAGTGGGAGCTGGGCCCCACCATCTGGATCGACATCCTGGAAGTGTATCCTGGAAAATTAAAGATTGAACAATAAAGTATAGAAATTGGAGAGGAACCATTGCAGATTTATGATCATAGACTATAGAATTGTGACGTTAAAGATTAGAAATAGAAACTGCTGAGAACAGCTCATGAATATGCATGAATATGATCAATAAATACCAGCCAGCCCAGTGGTCAGTGTGCAGTTGGAGGGGAAACCCTCAACTGTACCCAGCGCTGCCTTTGCTCATACGTTACCATATTAATTAATAATAATAAATTGAATTGCTGCTTGATATATTGGCTGAGTCAAGCGTCTCATTTCTAACATTCCTTTAGTCAGAAGTACTGTTAATCTGATGCATGTTACTGTTTTCCTAGATCTACATTGCTATATAAGTCAACTTCATTACTTAAACATATACTTGAAAAACCACCCAATTCTAGTACAGGATGCTCTTGGATATAATATAGGGGGTCAGAACAAGAACAAGCCCCAATAAGTCGCTTTCTATTTTTGCAGAGACTGTGACAAGCTTCTTTACAGCCATCAGATATAAATGGCAGGCAAATTGTAGTCAGCCCACTACATTGCATCACAAGCCTCAGAAAAAGCCTGGTGATGTTGCTTTCTAGAAGAGTTCAAACAGAAAAATATTTTTGGTGTTGTGAGAAGCCGATGCAGCCATTTTTAGTTTGCCTCAGCCGTGGTTGTCGGGATTGTCAGAGGCATGGTCGGGGGGCTGAGTGCCCAAATGCCCGCCAAAAACGGACCGGCGGAGCCGAGCTGGGGGAGGAGTTTGGGAGTACATAAGGGCAGCTAGCTGCCACACCACGAGGTCTTCTTGCTTTGGGTCACTGGGAGGGGCAGTTTGGCTCCTTCTGCTCCCGCCGTCGCGCTCTCATCCCTGTGGTGCTGCTTCCCTGCCCGTGCCTGCTTCACCGTGCTGTGCTAATTCCGAGAACTAGTTTGTCACCGTGAGAACCTCGTGCTCCGCATCCGCCATCTGCAACTCGTTCGTGGCCGCTGCCCGCACCCAGCTTCGCCCACCAGTGCCGCTCGGAGATCGCGCCCAGTTCGCCACGGAGGCTGTGCAAGCACACCGAGATTCGCAACTCGCATGCTCCATCTGCCAAATCAGTGCCTATAGATAGCCAGGGTTCTGCGGTAACCTTTCCCCCTGCCTTCTGTTCCTTCCCTCCCTCTTTTTTT
>VYXC01001275.1:326637-345502 GCA_013397175.1 Platysteira castanea
GAGAACTAGTTTGTCACCGTGAGAACCTCGTGCTCCGCATCCGCCATCTGCACCTCGTTCGTGGCCGCTGCCCGCACCCAGCTTCGCCCACCAGTGCCGCTCGGAGATCGCGCCCAGTTCGCCACGGAGGCTGTGCAAGCACACCGAGATTCGCAACTCGCATGCTCCATCTGCCAAATCAGTGCCTATAGATAGCCAGGGTTCTGCGGTNGGCATATATAGGACTACTGATCTTTTCAGAAAATTAGCAAACTCATACATTCAATTTGTGATTGCACAGAAACTGTGTAAAGTGATATAGATTTTGCATTTATTTTAAGGAAAAAAATAGGTTTTATTCTAAGGAAAACAATTTTTTTCCCAAGCTATGTAATACATTCTAGGCAAATATTATATTCCTGTTGAATTTTTTTCTTACTTTTTAGCAGTTTAATGATGCTATTCACTCTACAGCTCTTGAACTGGCAAGGGGTCACCTCTGTTCATTCAAAGCCTACAGCTCATCCTCCCTGCTGCTCACAGTGGGTCTCAGGTTGCCATCCTGGCACTGTCCACCTTGCCTACCAAGCCTGCTCTTCCCACCCTGCACACCGTGCAGTGGGTGATTTCAAGCTGCACAGCAAGCTAGCTTGGTTGGCAGTGGAGAGGCACGGGGAGCTTCTGTACGTACCCCAAGACAGCCCACTACTGGGTATCCCAGTCCCTGAGGCAGCTTTTTCACCTCAGTGCTCACATGTACCTGCTGTGCTGCAGCCTTCCACACCAGTAAAACCTCCCAGAGTCCTCAGGCCCTGCCATGGAGAGCAGCTGTACTGCAGTCATGCTAGCTACACAACACTCATTTTTATATTAAAATATAAACATATATGTGTGCTCCCCACCTGGTTGTTGCAAGGTGAAAAGGCAAGAAAAATCACCAAAATATTTAATGGTGCCTCTACAGGGGCTTCCCAAGGAACCTGAGCATGCTCTAACCTGTACACCCCAGTGGTGTCTTTCACACAGAAGGAATGCTCCAAGTGTGGTTTTACTGTGCTTTCTCCTCCACAGAGTAGGGATGCCCAGGATCACTGGCTCCTGGTGGAGTGGGCCGCCAGTGTGCGGAGCCACAACACGGTGCTCCCCAGAGGTGCTGCAGTCAGAAACCACAGACCAGTCCCCTCCGACAGGTAACTGATTGGATTAGGAGTCCTGTCTGACAGCTTGTCTGCTCAGCCGCACAGGCTCATCAACCTCCCCATCCTGCCTGCTAATAAACTCAGCACGTGGGACCATTCTGCTTGATGATCTCTCCTTAGGGAGTTTTTAAGGCTTTGCTCTGTGAAAACTACTTGGAGTCTATTAAAATTGCAGCTCTGCTGTTGTCATGTTGTCCCAGAGAGCCATGGGAGGTACCTGTCACCCAGGTGGAGGTGACTATTACATACTCAAGTGAAAAAACAGCCTCTGCTTTGGGAAGAGAGGCATCCCCACCACCAAATGGAATGGAAGGTGCTCATCTGACACTTTAAGGGATGAGCCTGAGGAAACACATGACAGTGTATCATTGTACCCTTGCTCTACTGCTGAAAACACCTATGATGCCTTTGTTGAAGGGATTAAGCAAATGGGCAACAGTTGTCCCTGGACTCTAGGTCATCAGGCCTATGCTGCTACTTCTCACTACTGCTGTTCCTCATCTGTGAGTGCTGTCAGCTGGCTCTCTAGGCTGCAGGAACCCAGTGAGGGACACCTGTTGGGGAAACTGCCTACTTCACAGCTTTGGAATTTAACCATGGCAGAGTTCTCTGCTTTCAGGATGGGATTCTGCTACCGTACGCCTACATAAACTGGCAATTATCTTGCAAAGGACACTGTCTGAATAAATCGGAAGGTAGTAGTTGTGGGATCTATAGTATCTATAAAGGACATATAAATAAATCACGATTTCAATTCTTTTCTTGGATTCGCCTTAGGAGAGCTGAGGAGAGGCGGCCTGAGAAGACCTTAATGCAGAAAAACAAATTTAAGTTCCAGGCTGTAAAGCTGCTATGGCTTTTGCCTTGGCCATCACAATGAAAGGACCATAAACCCCAATATTCTTTGTTGTTTAAGATAAAAAAGCTAATGAATGCAGAGTTGCAGGCTTACTTGATGCTAAATATTACTGTAAGATTTCAGGTTTTGTTTTCATTGGGCAGATGTCGGGGCAAATTATGAATCTGTGTTAGGCTTGGGACAATCTTTCAGCATCCTGGTATCAACAAGGCACCAGAAACATTCGGCCTGTTCAAATGTCCAAAACATTCATGATACATTTGAAAAAACTCAGAAGGAATGAAATGTGTTGAATGAATGAATGAATGAATGAATGAAAGATTAGATTATAGAAATACAGAATAAATTTAAATTATGGACAAGCAGTCTTGCCAGCTACAGAGATCTGTTCTTCCCTTTGCAAAGGCCCTTCTATTTCTTTCCCATACCAAGCCACCCCAATAAAAGTTGCCCTAACACACAATCCTGTTGTGAAAAACTGGGTTCACTCTCCTGTGAGAGTTTAAAAGTTTTAATAAAAAGACAGTAAGGGACAAAAACAATAAAGCAAAATTTACAGCACTAGGTACCCCTGGTTCTCAGCCAAGAGCACACCTGCTATTGCGGAGACACCCTTTACATACCTTTACTATTGCATCAGCCTAATGCATATGCATAAACAATTATACATATTCAAACTTTCCCCCTAACTAGTTTACATATTCTAGGAACTGTTTAGCATAGCTCCTCCTTGGGTCTGCCTTTTTAGAGCATGCGTATTTCTTGGCTGTGGTTTAGTCAGTTTTTATTATCACCTCCAGTTTGGGCTTTGGTCTGTAGTATTTGCAGACGGTAGTAGCTGATAGTTGGCAAGTCAGTAGCAGGGGTCCTCATCTTATGTTCACTGGATGTTATCCAACCAAGCAGACAGTTCAGTTACCACAAGCAAAACTTTATCAGCTATTCTACTACTATTAATAACAGCAATAAAGGCACTAGTTAGTTACAAAAAAACTATATCTTTATAGCAAAGCTACTTTAACATTATATATACAGCATCCACTTTAATATTTGCGGAAAGCCAATATTATAATACGTATTTATAACACTGTCTGGAGAGTTGGGTTCACGTCTGGAAGCTGTCCCTGTGTGTGCTCTCATCCAGAGACGTTGCAGTTTGTAGTGCTGTCTTGGAGTGAATCATAATGATAATGTATCCCAAAAATCATCTGCTACCCGAAAATTGTTAGTGTATCTTTAAGAGCCGGCAGCTGGCAATCTTGGAGGGGGGAAGTTGGCTTTCGCGCGGCGTTTTTAGAAAGCTGCCCAACCAGGCTCTGGCTCTCTCAGGGCTGGTGTTTGTTTCGCTAGCGATTCGCTCGGTCCTCAGTCAAGGTTTCTTTTTCCTTTTTTTTTTTTTTTTTTTTTTTTTTTTTTTCCTTTTTTTTTCTTCCATGCTTTGAAAAAAACTGCGGTGGCCATTTCTGGGGGCTGCTTGAGGGGGAATTCCGCAGCTGCCTGTTCAAGAGGCGGCATCGCCAGTAACCGCTTTGAGGTGGGAGGAGCACACCCGGAGTAACCCCAGCCTAGCCGCCCTGCTTTGGACTACTTCTGCCAGGAGAAAGCCAGGAGGGAACAGACAAAAATAAATACAGGGCATGTTTTCTGCTTACCACTTTGCAGTCTTCCTCTTCAAGTACTTCAGATACTTAGAGTAGAAATACGAAAGCCCAGTACTGACTATCATTGTGTTATTTCAAGTTTTCACCAGTTCAGTGTACCAAACTCAGCTCCTGCAGCTCAGGTGCAAGGCCTCTGTGCACACTCTGCATAGCTTAGCCTAAATTTAAAATTCAGGGTCCTTTGCTTCTTGGACTCATTAGCTGCCTTGTTGCTGTGACAACTGTGACCACCAAGAGGACATGCTCACACCACTAATGTTATTTCAACCTTAAAATTAACACATATTCACAGCTGTTGTATAATTTCTATGCATCCTTACACATCCTCTCTAAGGTAAATTTCAAGGGGGAAAAGCTGGATTATTCCATTAATTCCCATGTGCCATATTTTCACTTATTGGCATAAGAGGAAAACATACATGTGGAAGAGATCATGCTTTAATTCAAAATCTTACCTGAGACGTGAATAAACTCGCCACAGTTTGGGTACTGCCTGTTTTCCCCATGTACCTTATGTTCAATGTAAAACACATTAAAAAAGAGTATGAATTTCCATCTTCTGGGATGTGGAAAACAGCATGATCCTCAAAGGCCACAGTACTTTGGCCATGATGATGTCTTGGTGAGACTGTGTCTCCCTAAGTTTAAGCACAACAGCTTCAGCTGGTGAGCAGCAGTGGCTATTGAAATGACGGCATGTGCAAATCGATCACAAGAAGACACCGTTTGGCTGATCAGTTGCAATATTTTGATTTTGCTGTAATTGTCTTTCTAAGAAGACTTAAAGCAGCTGCAAAGTCAAATTACTGCATGGCTGTAGAGCTGGTTGTAGCTCTACCGTCGTGTTTTGATAACTCTTTCAAGGGAATTATCTCTTGGAAATTTTTGTTGTGACATGCTAATGTTTTTGCTGTGGCACCTGCCCGTGGCAAGATGGGGTCAGACATTTACACATCCCTTTCCAACCCAGGCTATTCTATGGTTCTATATACCACCCCTATTACTTGGTAGAAGATCAATCCAGTTAGTATTCCACTCCCAGATCTCCTGTGAATTTTAGTATAAAAGCAAAACAAATTCCCATCTTTTGTTACATTCCAGTATAAGTTTGGCAGTTGGGAAGGGTAACCTGATGGCAGCAAAACCTGCACCAGTACTGAGGTCTACACATAGTTCAAGCTCTCTTTTGGGATCAAAATAGCCTTCTACACCTCAGATCCATGAAGCCCTCACAGCTTGGTGACAGGAAAAATGTGCACCTAGAATTGAGGTTCACAGGATACATTTGATGTTGACTCTATGTTTAATCATTCGTAGGAATGTGGTGCAGAATGGCTTAGGGAGCAGTAATAGGACAAAGCCTTGGATTTGGTACAAGATTGAACACTTGCTTAAGTCCAATCTAGGGCAATAGTCCCTTAAAGTTATTACTATCTCTGTCCTAATTTCTGGGAGGAATTAGTGTCCTTAAAAGTGGTTGCTAGCATACAGCTATCTATGTCAAGTGACCCTCTAGACACTCTATGAGTTTGCACTGCCAGTGCCTGACTGTCCTCACAGCAATGAATTTCTTACTCATATGTCTGGTTATAGGTTTTAATTATTAAGTGTTTAAAAGCTTTGGATGGAAGCAGGGATTCTTGGAACTCTAAAAATGAGCACTCATTAGCCACTTAATAGGAATCTGAGCAGAAGATGATTTCCACAGTAGCATGTGGTGGCTTACTACCATGGGGGCGCATACTGAAAAGCAGTGATGTCCTTTTCTTCCCAGGAGCACCACACACAACCTGTGTGCTGAGCACAGCCAGTGATGGGTGGCTGATGGGCAGCCAACAACTTTGCCATGTATTGCCACATGTTGCCCGGACCACATCTCCTGTGATGTGTTGCAGTGAGTGATGAAAGTGTCTGCCACTCGCAGCAGCATCGAGGTCTTCCCTGCTACATTCCCCCTGGCCGCAGGTCCGGTGTGAAGCACTGCAGCTCAAACAGCAGTACCACAGCTGCTCCATGCCTGATGTCCATGCACCGGTCAACAGTGTTGAAGACATGGTGCTTTGCTGTTCAGCCACAATGCTCAGACTCCACCAGACTGAGACTGAGACCTGTTTTAAAGGGGAAATATACTCTGAAATCTGCTTTTCTGACCTTGCATAGTGTGAGTCTTGAAAGGAAGAGAGCCTTTCATAGCAGGTAGTTTTGCCAAATTTATTTCCGAAACAAATAATTTAGGGGAGGGGGAGAGAATTTTTCATCCTTTTAACAAAGGCCTATTGCAATAGGAAAAGGGGTAATGGTTTTATATTAAAGGAGCGTCAACTTATATTAGGAAAATTCTTGATTGTGAGGGTGGTGAGACACTGGAACAGATTTCCTAGAGAAGTTGTGGATGCCTCATCCCTGAAAGTATTCAAGGCCAGGGGGTTTGGAGCAACCTGGTCTAGTGGAAGATGTCCCTGTCCATGGCAGGACTTTGGAACTAAATGAGTTTTAGGGTCCCTTCCCACCCAAACAAGTCTATGAATCTATGATTCTATCTTCTGGTACTGCTGTATACAGGTCCACTGGAAGATGCTTGTCATTGTGTTCAGTTACTGGTTTTGCTGAAAATGGACATTAATTTTTACGAAAGTTCCAGCTTCCTTAAAACCAACAGACATCTCTGGAATGTTAATAGAAGAGCCTGCAGTGACCAAAATCAGGACATGAACAGTAAATGCCACGGCTGAGCGCGGGATGCCCAGAGTGGCTGAAGCTTTGGAGGAAAAGAGAAATGCTCCTTCATGCTTGGCCGGTCCCAACCAGCTGAGGGGACAATGCTGATGTTTGCTGTTGATGGCTGTCCTTAGTTTTTGTAGCTACTGTTGGGGAGATGTGAGGGGGGTCATGCAGCACAAGGCAAGCACAGAGAGGATGCACAGATGTGAGCTGCATTGCAGTCCAACCCCAGTAACTCATGGGAGCAGTAAGGAAAAGATCTTTCATCTTGTTTCCCTCCTTGGAGCAATGCATTCCAATATTAAAAGAAAACCTGTGTAGTATCAAGTGAACCTGAAACCTGGAGTGAGGGAGACCCTGCCTCTGCCTCTTGCTTCTCTGGGCTTTGGACCATAGGCCAGCACCAGGCTATGGCATGCCGAGAAAGGAGAGGATGTGTCCTAAATACATCTGGCCTGCTTGCAGCTGAGGGTTCCTCTCCTGGGGAACTAAACATCCAGGTAGTGCAAAGGCAGAACAAAATGAAAAATTTCTGCACTCGGCTATTATAGTGAAGTCTTTTTCCACCCTGCAGTTGATAAGCCTGTGCTGGACCACAGGAGAGGAGAGGACGGGACAGGACAGGACAGGACAGGACAGGACAGGACAGGACAGGTGGCTCAGGTCACAGTTCGAGAGAAATAATTTCTGAGGTTTCTATCTGAAAGTGAATAACCACAGGTGTTTCACCCCTTGATACAAAATTGATCAGGCACAGATCTTAACCCCTTTGCTGTTCACACACCCTTTCACTCAGTCAGAGCAAGCAGCTCTTGGAGGGGCAGCGCAGTACCCTCTAGAATGCTCTGGAGGAGGTCCAGACCTGTCCTATAGGTGGGGAAAAGGTTCATTGGTGCTCAGATTGTCTGCTTTATTCATCTGTAGTGACAAATCCTGGTCCAGCCACATTACTGTGATAGGAGTGAACCTGATGGAGAAGGGCAGCCTGGACACACTGGAGAGATTGCGGTTAGTGCAGGTTCCTGCAGTTGTTCTGCTGGGATGTTGGTGGGAAAAGGTCTTGCAGTGGACAGGGAGGTTGGGCAAATTGCTTCAAGGGGACAAAATCTGGGACCAACACACACAGCCGCCAGCTCCTACAGTCTCTCTCTGTTATGGTTCCCAAGCCACCTCTGTTCCCTGTCTCCTTCCAGATCTCATTCTAACATATGAAGTAGGGAACCCAAGCACCTGAGGTTCATGCCAAGACTCCCAGAGCCTGGCCACCTCGTGGAGCCCCTTCCTGGTTGTCTGACATGGACCCTCCATGCTGGGAAGTTGTCGGCCTCTGGGGAGCTACCTACCGCCTGCTGGCCTGGCACTTTTATCATGCACAGTGAGAGGAGACATAATCAATTCCCCAGTTGGCACTTTGCACTGAATACACACTTTTTCAGTCTGATAGCAGGACTAAATTAGTTATTTAGCAATGAGACCCTAATTTAAAGTGAGCAACTGCCCTGACAAGGATCATTGTTCAAGGCTATCCCCCCTTTGCTTTCAGATGAGAGGCCCACCAATCCATGGAAGGTGATAAATAGACAATTAGAAAATAGATATATTTTGTTAGTTCTACAAAGCTCCCTGGTGCTGTCAGGCTCACAATAAAGGGGGCTCTGGTAAATTGGTGGGCAATGAAAGCCAGCTGTACGGTCATCACTCCTACAGACACAAAGCCATATGTGGCCATTTACAGAACATCCCTGAAAATAGATGGAGCCAATAAGACCAAGGGGAACTAAAAATACTTGACAAAGTTAGCTGCTCTTCATTTAACAAGAATAAAATATCTAATGGTGTGTAATAGAAGCCATCAATCACTGCTGAGTCAAGAACAGGTTTAATACTCTACTTTTAACTATTAATTTTTATTAATATTACTATACTATATATACTATATACTATATAACCTTATACTAATATACTAACTATTTGTTTTTGTTCATCTGTAATAAGTCCGCAATTAGTATCTACTGTGTGCAGCACAGTGATGTTGTGCAAGGCCTCACAAAAGGCATGGGCCCAGCAGCACAGCTGCAAAGATATCCAGGCTCAAACATGGCAGGCTCAAACTGCCTCCTCAAAGATAATGAGATATCTGCAAACACTTCCTAGCAATTATTCCATTTAGGCTTGCAAGCAAGATGACATTTCTTCTTTTTACTTATTTACTTTTACTCTTTCTAGGCAAGGACACATGAATAGGTGTTAGGAAATGTCCTTCAACTGCCTGCTTACTACAGATAAATATTTGTAGTGCTTTTCCTGGAGATAAGGATTAGAAAGTCGAAAATTCCTGACAAGTCCTCAGTTCTGCAAAGTGGGACTGTGGTGTGGAGCTCAGCACTGAATCCAGGCAACAATACATAGAAGTCAGGCATGAGGTGGAGCCAAGTCACACTACACATTTGTCTTCAAGGTGTCCACAGCGTATACATACCACTGATGAGTCATCATGGCCATTTCAAAAAACTACTTCTTCATGTAAGCAATCAGCCAACCAAATGCCAAGTTTCATCAAAATAAACTCAAAATGATTTTGCATCGTGTTACTACTGCTATAAAACAGGACAAAGCTGCTACAATGCTTGGAAACTGGTATTTAATAACCATGGAGCCATGGCCCCCTCACGAGATAAAAACATGCATCAGCAAGTCAGATGGTACTGGCTGTGCACATGAGTGCTCAGACTCTCACCCTGTAATGTCAGGGTCTTTGCCTGCATTTAGAGATGGCATATGCTGCAAGGTAACTGTCTGCTCTTGCTTGCCTATTTTTAGTTGCTTCCACAGGACAAGAATTGTAATTTATTTTGCAGAACAGCAAATGTCACATCCTATGAGTACACTGTTGTACAAAATGTGATATTGTAGCTGGAGAAAAGTGACCTTCCATAATGGAAGTGTCCTATAGAACTAATAGAAAATGATAACCAATAGCTTTTACCAGATAATTATATCCCTCTTCTAGAACAGTTTTAAAAGCCAAGGACATCTCTATCCGTAACACTGTGCAGTTCAGGCTTGTTAGGTGTGCCCTTTTTTTTTTTTTTCTATTCTATTCCATTAAAACCAACTTCATTTAATCTCTGTCTAAAAAAATTCACATTGGTATTGTCAGGTATTCAGACACAAGGCTTAACCTTTTGACTATGACTGACCAGCTCCTCCTTTCTGCATGTACCACAAGCTTAGAAGATTGCAATCTTCCAAATCTAGCTTAATTGATCTTAAATCTATTGTTTTATTTTCATGACGATTGCTGACTGGGTTACAAGTACAGAATTCCTTACATATGTCTACAGCCACACATGAATGCAAACTTGATATCTCCTCTGCCAGCATAGGGTGCCATCCTGAACCAAAGCCTCTTTTGTAAGGGCTTTTTGGTTTGCTTTTGAAAGATTTCAGCAGCTGCATGTGGTAAGTGTAGTAACTAAAGTGCACCCCTCCTGATGCATAGTTATCTGTGTCAGACCACAATATTAATTTATTCTCTGGGAACTTACAGAATACTTTTAGGAAAAAGAATGCCATGGCTTAGGACACATTCACTGTTCAGTGCCAATATATCTAACTGAAATAGAAAACAAGCCTCCATTTAGCAGCAGAATGAAGACAGAAAAATGAGTGCATTCACAGCATTAGGAAGAAATAAGCATTCTTGCTTTGACAAGCTCAGCCAGAAGATAGAAACCATTTTATACCTCAACCTCCCTGAAAATGTTAGAACAGTCTCCAAATAAGGGCCAGAATAACAATACAAAGGTCAGCTGTCCCATTTTTTCAAACATAAATGTCTGTCTGCTCAGGAACACCAGATATAGAGCAGCATGGATCCTGTCCCAGATTTTCATGTTTTTCATGATACTTAGTAATACTTTGCTTTGAGAGGGAAAAGACACTGGTTTCGTAGAGCTACCAAATACTGCCCACTTATACTTTCTGTCAGCAGACTCAGCTACCTACATCTGCGTCAGAGTTTTTCCATTGCCTTAGAAGTCTCTCATGCTTACTTCTCTGGTAGAAAAAAGCAAACATTTCTGTAAACTGATCTTTGCATAAAAGTTTAGGACAGGATCTCAGAATGCTGGGGGTTGAAAGGGACCTTAGAGATCATCCACTCCAACTACCTGCTCAAGCAGGGCCACCAGGACTGCGACCAGTTGCGTTTTAGACATCTCCAAAGATGAGGATCCACAACCTCCCTGGGATGCTGCTCAGACACCTTCACAGTGAAGAAGGGTTTGATGATATTCAGGAGGAATCTCCTGTGCTTACATGAGTGCCCATGGCCTATGGTCCTGTCACTGGGCACCACTGAAGGGAGCCTGGCTTCCTCATCATCATTCCTTCCATCATTTATTTATACACATGGATAAGATCCTCCTGAGCCTGCTCTTCTCCAAGCTGAATAGTCCCAACTCTCTCAGCCTGTCCTTATAGGATGCTCCAATCCCTTAATCACCTTTGTGGTTGTGGGAAGCCCAGTACTGCACACAATACTCCAGATGTATCTCACCAGCACTGATTATAAAGGAAGGCTTGCCTCCCTCAGCCTTATGAGACACTTTGCCCAGGATGCCTTTGCCTTCTTTGCTGATTCATGGTCAACTTTGTGTTCAGCAGGATCCCCAAACTTATTTCTCCATCTGCTTTCCAGGTGGGTTTCTGGGGTCATTCCTCCCCATGGGCAGCACTTGGCTTTTCACTTTTTTGAACTTCAGGAAACCTCAAACCTTCTCTGGCTTGTTAGAATCTAGTCAGAGTAAAAAAATCTCTCAAGAGAAGGAGGTAATAAGTGGAGTTGCATTTGTAGTAGTCAGCTAAACAGAGATAGTCTTACCTGAGGTATGACACTATGAGGAGGGAACGAGAAGTGTCAATTTGCACACTTATGAAAACACACACTGAACGTGTCTGGACAGTGTACAGTCAGCACTTCAGCACAGTCCCTTGCTGGGCTTGCTGCGATATATGGTCTGTGTTGTCTTGGTTTGAGACAATTTGGAGGAACGTCCAAAATGAATGTCCTCTGACAGAAGACAGGCTTCAGCAGCCCCTCCCCCGCCAGGTTCGGGGAAAAAAAATTCCTTGGAGGAAAGTGAAAAAAACCCTATTTATTTAACAAGCAAAGTGTGCACAGGCACGGAAAAAGAATAATGTTAAATAATAAAGCCTCTTGCTGTGGAGAAGACCTGGGAAGATTTCAAAGTCCTTTCTGTGGGTGTAGCTTTGCTCTTTCAGGGGCTGGGGTTCAGTGTGGGCCCATTTGCGCCACCGTGTAGAGCCTCCCGGTGATGTCCTGGTGTTTCCAAATAGTCTAGAAGAAAAGAAGAAGAAGCCAAAGTCCCAGGGAACTCTGTGCTTTAGCTAACAAACCAGCAGTTAGCTAAAAAACAAAGAGTTTTAACTCTCCATCTCTCACCTGAGAAAAAGAGTCAAAAGCTGGCTAAAAGCAGGAAGGTGCTTCCTCCCCTCCACCACAGGAATGCAGGGGAGTGTATGTGTCCTTGAACACAAAACCACTCAGTTTTTTTTCCTCCCTTTCTCTCAGACACAGCGTAAAGACACAGAACGGCACAGGATTCATGCCTGGGCATAGAGCAGGCAATAGGGGATATAGCATCATAAAGTCACCCCAACACATGTATGTGCCCTGGTCCTCCATTGGTGCCAAATGATAGCTGCAATGGGAAGGAGCATTCTTTGTAGTCCTGTTTTTGCTAAAGCCTTCTATTGTAACTTGGAGTCAGATGATTTTCTCATGGACTTTATGTAAATAATAGCTAATGTTTATTTAACTGTCTTCTTTTGCTTACATTTTTGTAATATCAGAGACAGTTTGATGAGCATCCTTTTTCTCCAGTGGGATTGAAGAGGAAGTGACATGTCCTCCAATCCCTTGTGGAATTGAGAGACCTATGAAGTACGAGAAATGTAAATAAAGTTCTCTTTTTCCCTCTTTCTGCTAAACCTAGCAGGTGTCAGAGTCTCTTTTCTTGTGTCCTCTACCGGCACACATTCTTCTATCCTAAGACACACAGAAGAGTTCCAGATCTTTGTCTTTCCCCACAACTGACATGTCCAGAGAGGTGGGCTATCCCAAAGAGACTTTATCTGTGGTCCCTATCAATAGACTGCAGCTCAAATCCTCTCTGACCTGCATATACCTCCTCGAACCAAAAGACCATTGCAAACTATTTGCATGGACAAAAACAGCAACAACATCTAGCACCTTTGAGGCAGTGTAAGCCAACTGGTCAGGAACAGACAGAGCATGCAAAGATGCTAGTTTTCCCTTGTTAAATGTTCAAAACCTTAGGGAAAATGCAAATCCCTCATAACTTCAAGTGTGACAACAGCCTGGCTGAATCCCTTCAGCAGAGGACTCAATGCTGAGATTGGAGGAGTTGCATCTGAAGTGATATTCAGATCTCTGGCTGCAGAAAATAGAACACACTGCTTGGAATCCATGGGGACACGTTTGGCACACTGCTGTTTAATGGAGTTCTACTAATTATTTACAAGGCGTATCCTTAAAGATCCTTTCTATGATTAAATTAACATAAAATGTTTTAATACATGAAAATCACTAAAGAGGATGTATTTGCAAGGGAGTTTTTAAAAATTTTGTTTACATTCGATAGGACAAATAAAAAGTAATTGCTTTTCAAGATAAGCTTCTGCTCATTTATATGATTATGATTTTTTGATTAACCTTTTTTTTTCTTTCTGTTCTGTGCATAGTAAGCAGGATCCTCTCCTTTTGTAACTTTATCATTTTAATAAACCTTGCCATGCCAGCAGAAACCCAGAGACCATTGTGACCTGCCCATGACCACCTGAGCCCTACTTAATAGGTTTAATGAATTTACCTTACCCAATCCTTGATATCAAGTTTCATCAAATCCATTTGATACACCAAAAACTCAATGGCCACTCTTGTTACATCTTGATGGAGGAGGTGAGTGTGTTTGTGTGTACATGTATTATCAAAGTTCTTGGGTTTGTCTTTAAGAAGAAATTAGCTTTTTCTCTATGACCATTGCTAAGTGAAGAGTATACATATACATGAAGAGTAGATTAACTTCTCCAAGGAAAAGGAAAACAGTAAGAGTAGCCATACAGGTCCATTCAGTCCACCTGATTGTGGTGGGATCATCCGAGTATGAAATGTCCATGGAAGAGTATAGTAAGATAGCCATTACTTTACTAAGGTTTTAATCAAATATTCTCCCACTAAGTAATGATTTACATTTCAACAGTGTCAGCCACCTAATTTTTGGCAAGAGTTCCAACTCAGAAACATGAAAAGGGGGCAGAATTACCATGCCAGTCTTTGAGTTTACAAACTAGTTGCAAAAAAATCACAGGAAAATGCAAAGCCACAGCACACTGAAAAAAGCCACACACAAAGTGACACACAACTTGAAAACAAGCCAGATGACTGAGACATCATCCCAGTTTTTTTGCTCTGACTAGATTCTAACATTGTGATATGTTGGTCCCCATCTGTCACAGCAGCACCTCCAAGAGGGGGAACTGCTGCCCGCTGCACCATCATCAAAGACATCTCCAGAGCCAACATAGGCCGCAAGGCTCTCTGCTGCAGAGCAGGCTTCCTTTAAATGTTATGTTGTTTTTACTTCTTTTTTAAAATCACCCCCTATAGTTACATTGAAATGACCTCTCTTCTCCTCTACTGCACAAGCTCCTTTTTAAGGGAGATCAGTGGAAGTCAAGATCCGCATTTTGCTTCAGGTTGAAAAAAACATCTGCCCTGAAGCAGAAAACAAAGTCAAAGAGAATGATTTTTGGTGACTCTGGAGTGATTTCTCATGGGAAAAGGAGATCAGCAAACCAAGATCAGGTGTATGGAGCAGCTCCCTCCCTGGGCAGGATAGGCTTGGTCCCTAAGAGGTCACAGGGAAAACCCCTGCCAAGGAATGAGTGCTACACACCAGAGGAGTGTAGCAACCTGCACAGGCCTTTACCACAGCTTGCCATGTTGCTTGGTCACTTCCCATCCCACAGGAGGCCCAGTGACGAGCGTGTAGGTAATGCTCACCATTTTTCAAGGACCAGGGTAAGCCAAGGTTAATGAAAGAATCACAGAATGGTTTGGATTGAAAGGGACATTAAAGAAATGGCCAGGAACAGCTTCTATTAGATCAGTTTGCTCTTAGCTACATGCAAGCTGGTCTTGAATACTTCCAGGGATGGGGCATCCATGAGCCTCAGCCCTGTTCCCAAAGCCTCATGGAAGCTCAGCTGGCTGCAGCCCTTGCCATCAACATGGCCGAGTGGCTGTGGACTCACAGCTTTATGAATCAAGGATTCCAGGCTTTTGGGTACAGAAATCACCCACTCTGCACTTTAAGTGCATTTCCAGTTCTCTTCTCCAGACTTAAAATTCACATAGCCATAAAGCCCTTGCAATTTGGATGTGCAGCTTTGTGATCAGGTTGGCCCAAAGCACTGTCGCTGAGCACAGAGGGGCTGCTGGTCCCTTCACAGTGCTCTGCTTCAGGATCAGTTCACTCTGCAGCTTCTCCCTAGCCTCAGGTACTTTCCCCACGGAGGCTTTCCCCAGCACAAGACTTTTCCTTGCAAACTGGTGCCTGCCAAGAGGGAGAGCAGAGGGTCATGCGTGAACAGAAAAACAGGAGTCTGCTCTCAGCTGCAGGACACCGCCTTCTTCTCCTCTCTTTCCCAAAACACTTGCCAGCCCCTGAGGGGAAGAGAAAGCCCCCAAGACCCACTCTGTACTATGAGCTCCCAGGAGGGCACAGGACAAATGTCCCCACTACTGCCCGAGTCTAGCATCCTCCTCTGGACCTGTGCCTCACTGCTGCCCTTCAGGGCTCTGCATCCGAGATTGTTCCTCTGACTCCTGTGCTGCAGTAGGTTGGGATCCCCAGCATCCTGTCACATCGCCTCGTAGTGCAGTGTCCTTTCCTTTCCATCCACACACAACCAAAATCACCTGGCATAGGACTATCTCTCTAAAAGTGAGTATGTCTGTGTAGTGGTGCAGTGGCTGAGCAGCCTAGGGGAGGCTCTCAGCCATGCACCAGAAATGGGAGACAGTTAATTTGGGGACAATTAAATTTATGATTAATTTTATTACTAAAACAATATGTAAGAATTGTTGATATCTACATAAAACTACATTAAAAAGTATCTAAATAACAACTCATAATAATAATAATAACTCATATATAAAAATGCATTACAGTAACATCAAGTCATGGTCTCTCCTGTTGAGTCACAAGCCTCTGGAAGATGCCCTCTTTGTCTGAACTGTCCAGAGAAGTCTAGGTTTACTTAGTCTCAGATCTGGTCACAGTCTGTGTCTAAAGGATTATAATGTAAGCAGGTTCAGCTAGAAACATACAGATTTACAGTTGGGCTTTCAGAATTCACACTGCTAACAGGTGTTCTGTTAGTTTTGCTTTACTATTTTTTTTCTGCAGGTACTGAACAGGATTTTCTCTAAGCAGCCCAGATCCCAATGTTAAAACTCTCTTTTATCCCACAAGTTAAACAAAACCAAAAATCTATTACTATACAATTAATTAAAAATGGATGAGTTTCTAGCTGCTGAGCTTCTAATTAAAAGAAAACCTGTATTATCCTGAACATTTGCATGAGGAGGCTGTAAAGTATTGCTGCATAGTGATACTGAGAGAGTTTAGAAGATTTGAGCGCAGATCTCCATGTTTCAAAATAAGATGCTGCTACCAACAGCAGGAAGCCACTTTACTGTTCCCCATTTGGGAACTTTGCTTTATCTTGGGTAAATTTCCCTTTGCTAGCACTGGAGGTCAACACACCCAGCAACTCAGCTACATTTTCCCAGCTGTCTTGTGAAGCTGAAATCCTGAAAATAAACACTGGAGCAAGGCTGAATATTTTCCTCAGCTTCCTCCTTTCCCAGATAGCTATAGGTTTTCCAAAAAACTGGCTCTGATGGGGAATTTCAAATTATAAATGAAAATTTGATTTTTCACAATTGCTAGCACCACTGTATAAGGTAAACCTGAATAATTTCTTTTCTTGGGAAAAAGTTTATTGCTTTTTCTTCTGATGCAGGGCTAACTTTACCTAATCCTGTCAGCCTCTGTGCTTGCTTCCTGTACTGCTCCTCAGGCCCATGCAACCCCTTAAAACTTCCCTGGTGTTTCCTGAGGACCATAAGTATACTGTCTAGTGACCTTTTACAAAGTCACTATGACCTTTTACAAGGTCAAATATGGGAAATCCTTTCTCTGGCGAGACCTTTGCAGGGACATACAACTCCTGCACTCCAGGGGAAGGCCTGGTAGAAGTCAAGAGAAGTAGAGGTCCAGCCTTGGAGGTCCCAAACCTGCTACTGTACCTCAGCTTGCCAGTTCCACTGGCATTCATAAAATCCTAGAATCACAGAACTGAAGGGATATTAAAGGTCATTTTGTCCAAATCCTCTGCAATGAACATCTCCTCTCCCATGTGTATGAGTAAGCTGCCTCCTACTGGGATAGACAGTTGTTCACACATGGTTTTATGAGAATGGTGGCACATATCACAAAATAAAGCTTTGGAAGATGTTGTTGCTCATTGCAAGGGGGTTGGACTAGACGGCCATTAAAGGTCCCTTCCAACCCAAATTTTTTTTTAAAATTCTATGAATACTGCTTGGCATCAGCAGTGGGACATGGAAGTTCTCTCCTGTAGGATATCGTGGGGTATTTACTTTTCTTTATAGAGTTTCTTATGACTCATAGTTCTTCCTTGGGGTTGTGATGTATTCTGAAGGTTCAACCTCATCTTGCTGTTGAAACCTACAATTCTGTCCAAGACAGAATTTTGTCTTTTTACCAGCAGATAAGAGGAAGAATTTTGTCCTAGAAAGGGACATTAAACATTTTTTTCCTGAGAAAACTGAAATCTGTGAGAAGCAGCCAAGGACTCCGAGGGATTATGGGATGTAATGAGCACTTGGGGAAGGAAGGCCAAGAGCATCCTTCAAAGGAAGGCTTTGAGTGGGAGGCAAAGGACCTAAGAGCTGTCACAAACTGAGAAGGTACAAATGTTGTGGAAGAAAGGAGGAACTAGTGGAACAGGCAGGGAGGAGGAGAAATAAGGTGATACATATAAGAAGGGCCACAAGGCTGTGAGGCAGGCTGTGTGGAAGGAAAATTTGCTATAGATAAAAAAGTAGTGCTGAGAGTGGACAAAGGCCACAGTCTGCATCTCCAGGTCTGTGACTAATGATGACAGCTCACACCTCAAGAGCTAAGGACAGGGCTTGACAGGTATATGTCTTAGATGGACTTTGGAAAATGAGGTAAGACCTTGTGACAGCTTCCTGTGAAGGTCTTGGACTGGGACAGCTACCAGCAACCAGGAAGTAGGAACTGCCCTTTGGTCTGTCCCGCCCAAAACAAACCAGAATGTTGTTGATGCAAGATACAAACTACTCAATTTCTTTTTGGGGAATTGTTCGCTAAAGGGTTTTTTACTTGTGATGATGACTCGAGGCAGTAGGAAGGGCTAAAGAAGAACTGCTCGTTATGATTATTGTTCCTCTGCTACAGAAATACAATGAATTCTGTCCATTACTCCCAGTAGGATATTCTTCCCCTTCCCTTTCCTTCGTCAAAGAGAAAGTCCTTAAATTAATGTCATCTCAAGATACAAACACCGTTCATTTTCCCAACACTTGATTAGGCATATCATTTCCACCTTTCATATTTAAGTTTAATCATGAAGTTGTTAACCATAAAAAAAACTATTAAATGAATACAGTACATCCAAAAAAATTAGTAAGTATTTCAGAACGAGCACTTAAAAAGAAAATTTATGCATAGAAACAATGGAGAATTACAATTAAGAGCTCTAGGGATTGGAGAGTGATTTGTCCAGCCATTACACAGTCATTTCAATTTAAATTAAAATTGCAACTATTTTCTAGTCTACTAAAAATATGTGGTGTCACATTAGGAGTTTTAATGGAGCTTTCTCTAGGGAATGTAGCAAAGCTAGTTAGTACCACATAAATAACTAAATATTGGAAATGGAATAAATTCTCTGCCAAAACACTAACATGATAAAACAAAAAAATGGCAGTAGATGAGTTTATTTTCTCTAATGATGTGCAGCCCTCACATTAAACCAAAGAAACAGTTCACAGGGTGTCCAAGTCTACATGGTTTAACCTGAGCTGACTGATAAAAATAAAGTCAGCCAGATATATTTTTCTAACCTGACAAGTGCCTGTGTAAATGATGCTGCATAATTTGTTCACAAACTACAGCAGCACTATCTAAATGTACAGTCATCCCTCCTTCACCTAGGATATGCAAAATAAGTCACTGTGGTCTATCCAATATCCCCGATGTAGGGCAAGTTGGATTACTCTC
>VYXC01001277.1:716-12948 GCA_013397175.1 Platysteira castanea
AAAATCACAGCTTTTTAATTCCTTGCTTTCATAGCCAAGTTTCCTAAATGACTAGAAGGAAATAAAGCAATAAAGCTACTGAAATCTAGTGGTGCAGAAGAAACTTTCAGATTCACCTAGGACAAAGCAATACTCACCTCCTCCCTCTTTTTTTTATGCCATTATGTTGTGAACTTTTCACCATGAGGTTTTCAGCAGCTAAAAACCAAGAGTTTACAGCTGCAAAACAAACTGAGCCTACAACAGCAAGCTCACAATTTGCAAGTTCACAAGTTTCTTGCTGTGGGCAAGAAAATACCATACACTTTTACAGCATTGATATTAGTGCCTTTTCAACCTTTGAAAACACTTTTGACACAGTAATTTTACCGGTGGGCCAGGTTTTTCCTGTGAAAATTTCTATTCAGACACAGCTCCAGGCAGTCATTGCTGCTCCATTTCACTAACAGATGTGTTTATGAAAACTGTAAACACACCTTTGCAAAGCACCAACACATTACAGACCTATAGGTGGAAAGTGAGAGAACCACCCTCCATGAAGGTTAAAATAAATCACCTAAAATTGTTGCTAATTTCAACAGGCAAGGAGCCCAGAAGGAATTACACTGCAGTCAAGCATGGCTGCTTTTAGAAGGTAAAGAAAAAGGAAAGGTTTAGAAAGTTATGCGTCCTGTTAGACCAGCTTGTTATGTAGGAACACTGTAATTAAAAACTGTCGCCTGTTGTTTGCAAACAGAGCAGAGATTTTTGAGTGTTTGTCCATCCATACCCCAATCTCAAGAAGTAAATAGCCAAACTCCTAGAGAAGCATCCTATCATGATTTATGGTTGGTTTCTTACTCCAAGGTGCTTTGATTCTTCATTTTTATATTGTGTTTTGGCACAGAGGAAGGCCAAGAGTTAAAACACATATACCCTCACTCAAATTCACCAGTTTCACCCCTCTACATGGCAAAATAAGCAAACTGGGAATGCTGTGACGGAGAATTTCAGTCTTAGCCACACTAAGATTTAACCAATCTTGTTTCCTGGACAACTTTACTGGTTTCAAAAGTTGCAAGAATCACCCCCAAAACCCTATTATTAAGTGTGTGTGTATACATATGTGCCAAGAATTCTGCCTGGTTTTGATGACTGCGGACAAAATAATAATTTTCCCCCTCTGCTTTATCTATGTAAGACTCACTTAGTGATAGCTGCAGAAAAAGGATGGTCCCATAACTTTTTTTAGAGATTTAAAGACAGAAGGCATACCCAGAAAGAGACCCATATACAGCATATTCCCTTGATCAACAAGCAGAATTCCTCAAACTGGAAGTTCCCTGCTTGAAATGGTTAGACAACTACTAATAATTCACTAAATAAAATTAAGAATGTTGAGGGAAAGATAAATTTTTATTTAAAATACTATTTGTGCTCATTTATCATCCTGTTGTACCATCTGTATCTCTATTCCTTGTCTACAGGTCTCTTAAGATGACTTTCAACATTGTCCAGTAGAACACACATGTGATTTTTTTTCCTTTTTTTTAAAATCCTTTGGGAAAAAATGGATGTCCTGTTAAGTTTTTTTCTCCCTCAGTTTTCAGTCTGAGAAAGACAGGAGAAGGAAGGATGGTTTGGTTAGATAAGGACTCAATGTGAACAGAATAGAAAATTTCCATAAATGTGTTAAGCACAAAGAAGACATTTTATAGAAATTGTAATAAAAGCTAAAAAGCAGCTGAAGGAAGTTATCGGAAGACAAGCTACAGGACCAGATTGAATGAGAGAGGTAAGACTAAAAGAACTATTTAAAGAGAAGAATTAAATGGGAGAAGTTGCAATACAACAGCTGAGAGGAATGTTCTACATTTAGCTATAGAAGTATTCCACACTGTATTGCTAACAGTGTAGAAATCAATGCTGAACAGGATCAAGCAAAACCTCAAAAGACAGTTCTGAGAAAAAGTCACAGCAGAAGCACCACATGTGATCAATAACAAGCTTGCCTGCTAGTAGGCATGGGCAGAATGGCCTGGTATTGAAAAAAACTCAACATTGTCAAGACAAGAGAAGGAAAAAATATTAATTAAAACAGTTTAAAAAGGTAGAGACCTAGTCACTTGTGGGGAATATTGTGAGGATAAGTGAAAACAGATACTGCATACAGACGAAAGCAGAAGAAAATAGAATCATCATTTCTACCCCTAAAACAACTGGGATTTGCACCACTATATTAATTCTCTGTGAATAATCTGGTTAGCAAATGTTTCTAGCTTAGCGGGGTATCAGTCACTCTCTTCCCCCACGTATGTTCTTTCCTGTAAAGGTTATTCCTCTGCCCACTGCATCATTGTTACATGCGCCAAATAAGAGCTCTTCAAATCATCACCTACAAAAACTGCCTAGCTTTTTGGTAATTTGAAACCAGCTATTGCAAAAAATGGAAAAGGAGCATCCTTGTATAACAGAGAATACTCCTGACGCAGAGGAGACAAGGATTCATTGCAGACAGGGCAGAAGAACAATAGATTCACTGTTGAAGAAAGGCATAAATAATTGAGAACGTCTGCAGAGGGACCAAGTTCTCACAGGAACTGGCTTTTAGCCACTTGTAAATTAAGTGTGAAGCACACAGAAGGAGGAGGCAAACAAACCTGAAACGATTAGACAAAAGAACAGCCAAACACAGGCCCCAGTGAGGCAGTCAGCAGATCAGCTCTATCAGCTCTAGCTGTAGGTAGAGCACAGCAGACCTTTTGTAAGTTTATAAGGTACAGGGCACTATTTTTTGTCTCCAGCTGGGAAAAGCCTGGTTCTGTTTAGTGGAATATATCCCACAGGAGCTCTATATTCAGTTTGGTGTCTTCCTTCACACATTCTGTGTCCACAGCTCCCTAACTTCATGCAAACTTGACCAGATCTCAAGATCCCACAGCCTTTTTCTTCCAAGAGCTGGACCTTGACTGGTCTCTACCACAAGGCGCCATTTTCTGGGACCTACATCACTCTTAAGCTGCAGCAAATTTGGGACTGTAATATCTCCTGGAGTCTGTCTCTTCTGTTGACGCTATGGGAAAAAAAAAAAAAAAAAGAAAAAAAAAATCAAGCAACTCTAAAGTACTTCTGCACTTCTCAGGAAGATTCCTAGAAGCAATGAGCATCCCAAAGCAACTTTTTTTCTCCTCAACTGCCTACTTTGAGTGGGCAGTCCCATGAACAAAGACCCAGAACACCAGAAATTTCAGTTTACATGAAGATATCTGCTCATGCCACCCATTTTCCCCTCTGTCCTATCAGGACTAAAGATGCTCTGCTGAGAATCAGAGACATCTGCAGTTGCCCCAGCTTAAAAACAAGGCTGTGAGTCAGAGACTTTGGTCAGTCATGGCCCACTACTGCAGTGGTGGTGAGGTCTCATACTGTCTAGTTTACATACTTCCTTTTTACACCCTTCTCTCTGGTTTCCTAATGAACCCACACCATGGCACAGAAACTCTCCTAGCTCTAGGGAACCTCATGCAAGGTCAATCAGTCAGTCAGTGTATCCCTGCCACCCACACATGTCTCTTCACTCCCTTCCTCCCAGCTGGATAATGGTGTACCTCACCCTGCAGTTGAACATGTTTTTTTAGTAGAAACCCTTTGTGTCAGCTGGGCATGTCTTTTAACACGTTGCTGGCTAGCAGCTGCTAAGATCAGCTTGAGTACTAACGTGTGCAGGACAACCAGGGGATGAGGCCCGGACAGCTTGGATTTAGGAAAGGCGTGTCCTGCCTGACCGATCTGATCTTCTATGACAAGGGAACTCACTTAGCGGATGAGGAAAAGGCTCTGGAACCTTTATTAAAGTCTTTGACACTGTTTCCCACAGCATTCTTATGGAGAAATTGGCTGCTCATGACCTGGCCAGGTCAAGTGTTCTCTGAGTAAAGAACTGTCTGGATAGCCAGGCCGGAGAGTGGTGGGGAATGCAGCGACATCCAGCTGGGGCTGGGCACCACTGGGGCTCCCCAGGGTTTTGTACTGGGGCCAGGCCGGTTTAATTTCTTCACTGAGGACCTGGAGGAGGGGATCAAGGGCCCTCTCAGTCAGTGTCTGACAGCCCTGAGCTGGGGGGGAGTGTGGATCTGGTGGGACTGGAGGGCTCTGCAGAGGGGTCTGGACAGGCTGGGTCCATGGGATGAGGCCAGTGGGGTGAGGTACAGCCAGGGGAAGTGCTGGGTCCTGCCCTCGGGTCACAGCAACCCCTTGCAGCTCCAGGCTGGGGTAGAGCGGCTGGAAAGCTGGGAAAGGCCTTGGGGGTGCTGGTGACAGCAGCTGGACACGAGCCCAGGGGTGCTCAGGTGGCTGAGAAGGCCAATGGCCCCTGGGCTGTCCCAGACGTGGTGTGGCAGCAGGACCAGGGCAGTGCTGAGGCCACATCTCAAATTCCAGGGTCAGTCTTGGGCCCCTCACAACAAGACATTGAGGGGCTGGAGCGAGTCCAGAGAAGGAAACAGAGCTGTGGAAGGGGCTGGAGCACCAGGAGTGGCTGAGGGAGCTGGGAAAGGGGCTCAGCCTGGAGAAAAGGAGGCTCAGGGGGGCCCTTGTGGCTCTGCACAAGTCCCTGAGAGGAGGGGGCAGCCGGGGGGGTTGGGCTCTGCTCCCAGAGAACAGGGACAGGATAAGAGGAAAGATGCACCAGGAAAGGGTTGGATTGGATTTTAGGAAAATTTTCTTTGCTGCAAGTGTGGTGAGGCATTGGAAGGGGCTGCTTGCTGAAGCAGTGGAATCACCATTCCTGGAAATGTTCAAAACACATGGATGGGGCATTTGGGGACACAGTTTAGTGGTGAAAATGGTAGTGCTGAGTTAATGGCTGGGCTCGATAATCCTGGAGTTCTCCATAAATGCCACCCAACAACTTTATGAGATCAGTAAGGGTGTTTTCTTCCCTGCAAACCTTTTATCTGAAGTGGCACATCTTGGAATTATGGACTCATAGAACTGTCAAGATTAGAAAAGAGCTCTAAGCAGCAACTTTTCCTTAAGATAAACCTTTGGTGTAAGAGGCTTAACATCCTTTCTTACTAAACTACTTAACAGATATCAGAACACAGGCAGAGTTGTTGTGCACCTTGTGCTTTCTCAACCATCACCACTGCAGACAGGGCGTGCCAGAAGCTGCTGCCACAGAGATAACCCTCACAACTCCCAACTCAAATAACCATTTGTGGTTTGAGAAATATTTAACAACTTCACAGGCTTGCATTTTTGAAGCTGGTATGCACTCTAAAGAGTGCTTGGTTTGCTTAAACTCTTCTGTAACATAAAGAACAGGAAACAATCTCTCCTCCACTGAAAGGATACACCCAAAGAAACAGGAAGCAACCCTTATTCTTTCTAAAACAGCCAGTTCTACCTAAGACAGTGCAGGACCTCTGTCACTTCAGCACCCTGCAGTTTTTTGGCAAAGAAATTATAAATAACCAGCACCTCTACAGATGCTGAGCTTCCATTTTACAGGAGCAGGTGGAGCTGAAAATTGTTCTTAGGCACTGGCAGGGCTCTGGTAATGAAAAATAAATGGTTTGCAATGATGGAGGGGATCTCTCAGTGTAACCACGTGGTTTCCTGTGGTTTCTTTGTGTTGAGGTAGCTCTGTAGCTCCACGCTTTTTTGTGTGTGTGTACATTTTGTTGTGTGTGTGTTTGGTACCATTGCACACTTCTGTTAGTATGTGTATAATGGATTCTTGATCTTTTCTTTCATTCTGGCTGTGCTTCTCTGTCTTTCTGTTGCATTTTCTTTTCTCATGACAGAGTATTAACCCTTTTCCTAAAAGCATCTCTGAGCAAAGGGCCTCTCCAGGGAGATCCAGTACACTCCGCACAGTCAGGGAGAGACCTGTGGCAATGGTGTACTGCTCCTTACCTTTTGCCCCCAGTAAAATGTATGGTTTCAAATCAACCAGCCTGCTGCCAACACACACAAATTTGTTTTGCACACTGTCATGCAACTGTTCCATAGCCCAAGTGGTCAGCTTCTCATTCTTTAGCAGAAATGCATGTTTCTGAAGTTTTACTGACATGATTATCATCATATTTAATTCATTCATTAATGATGAATGAAGCCACCTTTACCATCAGTACACGAGTAGGACTGTCAGGAAGGGTGATCAATCTGCATGAGCCAAAGACTTTTTCCTCCATCCCTTCCATGTTTAGCCTACTGACAAGAGTAATTTTGGTCATAGTTACACTAGTAAGCAACTGCACCAGTTTACACTGGTATATCTAATTTTTTTTTTTTTTATTTTTGGGTCTAATTCATTATCAAAAACTTTAACTGAATGGTAAATAAAGCCACATTTAGTGGGTTTACTGAAATCACTGCACTTCTGATGTAATCATTTGGGCTTGAATATGGAATTTTCCGCTCAGGAAAGATTGAAGTTTAGTTAGTCTCGTAAATGTCAAAAGCTGGCAAAGAAATTCTGTCTAAATGGGAACATTAAATAGCCCATACTTGCAGTCCAGATGTGCTGTGATTTGTTTTACACTTTGTAAGGAGTGGCTGAAAACCAAGGAGAGCATGAGGAGGAATCTTCCAGTAATAGCACATGTACAATGCATCCACCCTGCGCAATGTACTCACCTGTGTCAGCAGATGTCTGCTGCCTTTGTCCCTGAGGCCAAGGTTCCCCTTCAAGAATTTTGTTATATCTCATCCTCAATAAAGCTTCAAAAGACAAAAGAAAACCCAGCATGAACTGAGATTTCAAGAAATGAATGTTCAGAGAAACTGCCGAAATAAATGCACCAAAGCTATTTTCCGTGGCACAGTTCTCCTTCCTCCAGTGGTCAGTGGCAGGAGTGATGTGCCTGCTTTGTCCTCCTGGCTGCTCTGGTCTCCTGTCACAGAATCGCAGAATATGCTGGGTTGGAGGAGCCCCACAAGGATCCTTGAGTCCAGCCCCTGTCCCTGCATCCCCAAGAATCCTACCCTGTGCCTGAAAGCATTGTCCAAATTCTTCTTGAACTCTGTCCAGCTGTTGCTGTGACCATTCCCTGCTGGGGAGCCTGTTCCAGTGCCCAACCACCCTGTGGGTGGGAAACTTTTCCTAATATCCAATCTAAACCTCCCCTGACACAGCTTCGGGCCATTCCCTGGGTCCTGTCCCTGGTCACCACAGAGCAGAGATCAGTGCCTGTCCCTCCTCTCCCCCTCACGAGGAAGCTGCTGTGAGCTCTGCCCTCAGTCTCCTCTTGTCCAGCTGAACTGACCAAGTGCCCTCAGCCCCTCCTGACACGGCTTCTCCTTAAGGGCCTTCACCATCCCCATGACGCTGCTTTGCACACTCTCTAACAGTTTAATGTCATTTTCACACTGTGAGGCCCAAAACTGCACACAATATTCCAGGTGAGGCCTCCCCAGCCCAGGGCAGAGCAGGACAATCCTTCCCTGGGATCCCACCTGGCCGTGCTGGGCCTGGGACAGGGATGTCCCTCCTGGCTCCAGGGTGCTGCCATTGACCAGGACCCCCAGTCCCTTTCCCTGGCACTGCTTTGCAACCCCTCATTCTCCAGCCTGTCCGTACATCCAGGGTTATCCCATCCCAAGGGCGGAATCCAGCACTTTCCCTTGTTGAACTTCATTTGGCTGGCTGTTGCTCGGTCCTCACCTGAGTAATCCTGACCTGTCCCTGCAGGCCTTCCCTCCCACTCTCTGGGCCGCGTTTTCAAGCTCATCCTTTCGCTAGCAGTGGCACTGAGGAGCACGACTCTAATAACAACTGTGAGCTTCCTGGGCCTGGTCCAGCCCTGACACGTTTGATTAATGGCATTTCCTGGGCTTGGGAGAATTAAGCAGGCATACAGGCTCTCACCACTTTCCTCATAGCCTCGAGAGGAAGGTGTGTGCCTGGCAGTGAGGCACAGCTGACGCACTATTGCATAGGCTGTGTCAGATACTGACAGACAAAATTGTTCCTCGGGGCTGTAGAGAGCTGTGGAGAAATCCAGCCAGTCTAGCTGCACTTGTGTGCACCAAAGGAGATGCCAGTGGGTCACACCATCAGGAAGTTGCAAAAAAAGTCTTAAATAAATGATATTTTCCACCTCGAGTTCAGCTCAAACTGTGGCAAGTGCTAAACAGCAGGCTCAGGGACTCCTTAGCCAGATACTGTGGTAGAAAAGCTACCAAAAGAGATGCCAGCACTGATCCAATTATATGTCTTAAAATACTTCTGGTTCTAAAGGATAAATTTTGAGTTGTTAAAATATCCTAGTAAAGAAGAATGGGAGTCAGCCATGTCAAAACAAGGTCACAGAACAGCCTTTGACATTTACACCGAGTAAGGTGAGCAGTTCCACAGGAATCAGCTAGTTGAAGCAGACCCACATACATTAGGACTGTATTTAGTTTTATCAAAGCCTGACCCAATCCCAAATACAGCCCCAAAGTCAGAATAATTTGTAAGCACCACCCAGTTTTTAAATCCTGCACTGTGGTGACTGAAAGTTGGGCAACTTACCAAATTTATAGGATTGTGCTTATATTTTTCAATCCTTACACAATTTCTAAAGATAGACATTAATTACACAAAAAAGCCCCCTCACTGGACATATTTGTTAATATGCACACTCATGTGTTGCAGATGTGAATTATTTTCATTATAATGTGGAGGAGAAACACATAAATTAAATGATAGTCTCAGATGAAGCAGATAAATGGATCAGAAACACTGGAAATTTTTTACGTCTTGTTTTCCAAGTTATCATGAATGTCAAAAGATCTGTTTTATTTATAACTTTTTAAAAGTAGGAAAAAGCAAATTACTGGGTATACAAAATAACTCAAAGTAGCTGCCTGAATATTACTAATAATGAGGTTATCAAAAGTTTAATACTCACAGGGAAATTATAGTAAGCACTTCAAGTACTGCAGTATATCTGTATATCTTGTATATCTTGTAATACACAAATTTAATATTCTTTTTAGGTGGAGGGGAGGAGGAAACACACTTCAATAACCACCATTTTATTTCAGTTTTTAAAACCTCAGATGCAGAAATTGAATCAATATTCATACAAGTAGTCATAAAATATCACAATTTTTCTCTTGCTTATGTTGTGGAGGTACCAGCTTTTGGAACACTAGTAAGGGTTATCAATACAATGTGAAAAAAAGTCCATTTTTTCCATCATGCCTCCAGGGTGTCCTTCTCTCCCAAATTATCATTGACCAATTTGGCTTTATTTTTACGAGAAATCTTCTACAAAGTCTTTTAAAAACCGTGTCATCGAACAGACTCATCTAATGGTGAAGGAGCTGAGACTTTCCTGCTGCCAGGTTGGTCCATCAGCACAAACCCCAGGGATAAACGAACACTTCATGTTCAAGCCATGACTGTGCCATCTGAGCCACCTGAAGTGCCTTGTTATGGCTGATTCCACAGAATGATTTTCATCTTCCCCACACACTTCCCAGGCAGAATTATTACAGAAGAAATTGTTTAGCTTGGAGTTAATTTTATAGTGTGCTTCAGCGTGGCTGAACCAGATATGATAAATAAGGGTGATGCTTTAGAAGAGGGTCAGAGGAAAAACAAGCTGTACTCCGAACTGAATAGCTCTTGCTATGTTAGACAAGAACAGGAACAATTTCCACAAATGATGAGCTTTCTTCCCTGCATGATTTTTACTTGCAAACTGAAATATGCAGATGAATAGCCTGAAATGCACTCCGCTTCACATGGAATAAGACCACTAATTAAAGACAAAATCGAAATAGCTCCTCTCTAAAATGATGTTTTTTCATATTCCATCAAATTTAGCATTGCAATGAAGCATCAAAAGCAGCTCTATGTTCCTGCAGGCTTAGGTCAGCTCAGAGCAAAATGGTTCACTTTTTCCAGGTTAGGGTCTGACGTCCACTGTCTGCAACTGCTCCCTGCCCCTTCACACCTCTGTAATGCCCACTGTGTGCAGAGCATGAGTTAAGATTTGCCTCTGCCTCTATCATTGGCACATGCACGTCAGATGAGGATTTTTGTTTCTTTCCCAAAGTATTTTTCTCCTGAGTCATGCTGCTTCTGATATATTCTGCCTTAAGTTGGCAGTTTGTACCATGTGTCACTCTGGTAGATCCATGAACAAGGCTGCAGTTTATTTGTATACAGCTAGTAAAAACAAATCATCAAGTAATTGTTTCTTTACATTTATCAAGGTGCAAAAGGGATTGCTCGATCTGGTATTGAAAGTTGGAAAAAAAGATTTTTTTGTCCTAACAATAGCGCTCAACAGCTTCTAAGTTACACAAAACCATAGTTTTAATTATCAAGTACCCGTTGTTGTAAGCCATCAGTTTGTACTGTCCTCGATTCTGTCACCAGGCACAGAGTCCAATTTTGTTTTATTGTGCACAATTCAAAGGACCAGATGTGTGGACAAAAAGAACAGAGTGTCAGTGCTCACACCTCTACGATAACCCTGACAGAAAACACGTTGGCAGCCCTACCATACCAAAGCCCTCCATGATAAACATTTTGTCACTACAAAGAGCAGCTCTGGACCACTTTTTAGAAGGTAGGCAATCCTATCTGAATGAAAAGTGGTGTTTTCATAGGTTCCCTCTTAGGCTTCATACATGCTATGACTTTTGGGTTTGTAATGCCCAGCACGTCCAGCTCTGCTCCTGAATCTACAGCAAGCAGGGTTTCAGCTGGCAGGAGGAGCATTTTGTCTGCTAACCACCTTGTAGGAAGTCCCTTATGTGCTCTCACCTCCACACACATCCACCCCCACAATGGGATTTCAATGTCTAAAAATATATTTTGCATTCAGTGTCATAGAGCCTGAAGCCGAGGACACTCAGACTCAGGTGCACAGAACTGACCTTAGGTGAACTTTCTTTACCCATAACCTATCAGTGAAAATCAGGTGTGGTCCTTGAAGAAGCAAAGTCAAAATACAGATCCTACATGCTTGTCTTGATTTTGGAACTTGAAAGCTATGAAAGTGTTCTCGATCAATAAAAAGCAATTAGCAAAATAAACTTAATTGAATTACATCAGCAGCCCACAGGTCATGAACACACCACCCTCTCTTAGTAATTTTTGCTTTACAGTGTATTTGTTTGGCTCTCTTCCTGTATCATGATTCTACTGAGATGAGATTTTCTTTTCTGTGGAGGGCTTACAGACTTCAAAATAACTGTCCCAGAGAAATAATTAATTTCCCCAAGTTATGAGGCAAAAGGTGAGTCCTATCTGAAACACCTCCCATTGACCCTATTCTCAAATTTGGGAAGGATTTGAGAAATAGGCACCTCTTTCTCTTTCCCTCCTATTCCAAATTTCTGAAAGAAAAATAGCAGAAAATGACAGCTTTTCAAAAAAATATTTCTGTATGTTCTTGGTTTCTCTGGGAAAAAAAAAACCAAAAAGAAAAGAATACTGTGGATCTCTACAGGAAAAAAGAAAAGAATAGGTCTCATAAAACAGGTATATGGACCTAGCCTCTCTCAATGCAGATCTTTCCTTTTAGAAAAGCTGTTATTCAAACTATAGATGGTAGCTGTAATTCTTCACATACAGCAGAAAGGCACTTTCCCCACATCCATACAACCTAAGCAGCATAAATAGAGTGGAATTGCTGAAAGCCCAAACACTATACTTAGATAAATAAAATCAGGAAACCTGCCCCGTAGTCTCTAGTGTGTTCAGTACTTGAAATAGATGTCTGACAGGGTGAGGAAAACAGCTTCATGATTACTTCTGGATGGGTTTGCATTTTAGCAGCCATAATGATTTCTCATTAATCCTTACCCTCGAAAGCTGGCTCCAGAAATGAAAAGGTGTGTAGGCAACACTCATCAAACCACGACGTGGGAGACTCTCATGTTCTGCTGTGGAAAAGGTCAGTTCTGCCATGAGTTGCTACATAATACCCTGGCATTGGATAGCTTTAATGGTGTCGGTGGCAAAATGGTCCAAACACATCAGGCAGAGTACAGGGAGAGGCAATGAGCTACAGTAGAGGAAGGAATATAGTTAGGTATTCAAGCAATTTGAAAGGATTTACCAAATGTCTTTATGAAGAGGAAGTGAACTGTGGATCAGTACTCCTCCCTCTTCAGCTACCAGTGCTGAGAGAAGATCTATTCTTGCATGCTCAAGGAGCCATTGAAATTGACTGCAGAAAAGAGCTTTTTATCCTGCTACTGTATTTTTCTCTGATTTGTGGTTTGGGTTTGTTGTTTGTTT
>VYXC01001277.1:12977-38133 GCA_013397175.1 Platysteira castanea
TTTTGTTTTGGTTTGGTTTGGTTTTTTTGGGTTTTTTTTGTTTCTTTGATGGAGGCTGGGGCGGCTAGGAACAGGTAAGAACTGCAAGGAGGATTTGAAAGGGGCCTTAAGTAAAAGGGAATAGATTATTTTCCTCTTTTCCTATCTTCCATTACTGAATCATCAAACTATCCCTCTTATACTTCTCCACAAAGAGAAAAAGAAGAAAATTAGATTACCTACAATCAGCTCTCTGGATTTTTAATTTGAAAACTTGCAGATGAACATTTGGATGAGAAAATCCCCCTACTATTTAATTTGGCCTGTGTGAAAAGAAACCCCCCAGAAATTAACCTCCATGAGAGCAGACTTCAGGAAGCTGATCTGCTTCCAGTGTGATTGCAAGAAAATGCACTCAGAGTGACTGAAGAGTGTTGCTGTGAATAAAACAACGTCAAGCCAGCAGTGTGCCCTTGTGGTTGAAGGCAGCCAAGCACATCCTGGGCTCTGTTGCAGCCAGCAGGTCCAGGGCACTGATAATTTTCTGCTCTGCACTGGGTACAGCACGTCTGGTGAACTGTGTCTGTGACCCCATGTGTTTATCAACAGCTTCTGCTAATGCTGGTACTGATGTACAGACAAAAAAAATCCTTTCTTCACCTCTAATGTTGATGCACCTTTTGCATGTTAGTATAATCCACGCTTCCCAGACACTTCCCAAGAGGATTAAGAACAAGGACTTTTTATTCTGAGAATTACATGGGCCATGGTGAGTGCTATGTGGGGATTTTTGTGCAGTTTATACAATTTAACTGTGAATTCTGTGTCTTGGATATCAGTATTGAGTGCTGACAAGGAGCCTAGCAAGGCCTGCTTAATCAGTGTTCCGTGCTGAGACAAAACATGCTGCACCTGGGCTACTAGAAATCTTGTTACTCCAGATTTTAGTTGTAAATAATTCTTTTCTAAATTCACTGGGACTTCCTAGTCTTGATATACTGTTGTCCTAGCCTTGATATACTGTTCTATATGGTATTTCTGCATTATCCATTTCCTCCAGACAAGAAGTTTCTTTGTCTACGTTGATCTTGAGGCTATACTTAGCAAATTGTGGTTTTGTTTATTACTGGTGTGCCTGCTGCTATGTAACCAGCAACACACGGACCAATCAATGAAATTCCACAGAACTTTATACTGTGCTCAACTCAATCCTTTCACTTTAATTACTGTGTACACAAGCATTTTCCTGGTTTAATAACACCCATTTTCTATATGGTCCAGAGAGAAGCTCAGAAAAGCTGAGAGCATTGCATCATATGGTAAATTTACACGGTGTTAAAATAATTGCTAGTGAGATATGTAGGGCCAACATACCAGAGCACCTCAGGGAAATAAGCTGCATTTTCGTGCACAACCCACTCAGGGTGGGTTAATGGATGGTATTTCACATTAAAGGAAGTGATTGGTCCATGTTTACAGTAAGAACTACAATTACTAAAAATAATAATCTTGACCAGTTGGCCTGTAAGCTAGTCTTGGGGAAAGGAAAGATGAAATAAAAATCACAACTCCTCAACAGATTTAAAGCTCTGGTTTAAATCTTTTTTATATTTTAATATAAAAAAGGGTTTTTTTTTAATATTTTGTTACCAGGGCCACTGCAGCATGTCTTCTTGCTTTATTACACCTGACAACCAACCTTCCTGGGAGAAGAAAAGCTTTGGCAACAGGCAAATAGAACTTGGAATCCTAAACAGAAGAAAAAACTACAGGGAAAAAACCAAAAAAACCCTAGGGCATAAAACTCTGCCTAAGCTAAAACAGTCTGAAATGACAAGGTAGGAAGAGAAAAAAATTGCCTTGTGTCAATCATGTTTAAGAAAGAAAAGCAGCAATGTGCAGTGCAGCCTTCTGGCACCGAGAAATCCAGATGGTAAACAGAAGAGGCATCTCATTTTTACACAACTGCTCCATGCACAATAATGTTTTAGGTCACTCCTTACTGCTTATCCAACTTTACTGTTCACCATAAAAGACAAAATACCAGAAAGACATTTTTTAACAGGTGGTTAAACTTTGCACAAGTGGGATATTTTTTTATCTATCCAAAATGATTAGAAGGCATTATTAAAAATGTTCTGAAAACCTTCAATCAAGATTATACAGAAAAAGGGAATATTTTCAAGTTGTAAAAAAACCTGTCCAAAGCAAGAATAAATAAAAAAGCAGAGCAAAAAACCCCAAACATCTCTTTCTGTTGTAAAGCCTAACCAAAAATAGTGATAGAATACAGAAGTGGCGCTAGCAATTGTAAATTTAATGCCTGCTTTATGGGACTAAAGTAGCAGCCAAACATAATGAATAAAGATATGTTCTGCCATATCAGAAGGCCTGTGAGAGCATACTGTCACCATGGCAACGCTGTGGCATTTATAGGAACTGTTGGAGCTTAACAACCAGTGAAGTTGCTCCTAAAAATATAAAAAAATATTTAAAAAAGTATTTAAAAGTTGACTGCACATATATTAAGCATCAATGGGACCCTTGAAACCTCATCACGTTCCACAAGGCCAAGTGCTGGGTCCTGCACATGGGTTGGGGCAACCCCAGGCACAAACATGGGCTGGGTGGAGAAGGGATGGAAAGCAGCCCTGAGGAGAAGGGCTTGGGGGTGCTGGTGGATGAGAGGCTGGACATGCAGCTGCTGCACCACTGTTTATCCCACAGTAAAAACCAGAATTCATACAAAACAGAGAGAAGCGGGATAGGACTCGCTGTATTTCACAATTTTATTCACTCATTTCACTCCTTGCAGCTCCTTCTAGACCGTGAAGATGGTAATACAGATGTTTAAGGGCAGGATGGGAGTTGTTCACTGGTGTGCCAAGAGGAGAAAATAGAGAAATTGCTGTAGTGTCAGCTGCTTTTAGAGTCACGCTGACAAAAGAAGAGGAGTCATGGCAGCTTCACATGTTAATGCTGCAGAAATTTCACCAAATCTATCTATTAAAAGAGTACAAAAATCTGCAGCAGAACTTCAGAAGCACTGAAAACAGGATGTGCAAGGTGGGAAAACAATAGCTTTATTTTCATGCAGACGACATCAGTGTGAATAGAACATTTGCCATAATCACAGACATATGACTAAGCATATTTAAATAAACCAGGGTGAAAAAAAAAATAGATTCTGTGTAGAAGAAAATTCAGGTCACTGCCAGAATCCCAGTCTTGCTGTAGATCAAAAGTTTTCATCTTCTTCCATGCAGTTTGTGGGGGTCTGTGGGCTGCTTCTCCATGATCATGGACATGGGCAAGTTTGTTGATTTTTGAGCCAAATTTAATATAAATCCCTACCAAACAGTCTCCAGATCAGAGAAGAAGTTACAGTTCCTTAGCTAGGCTTCTTTAAGTTATCCCATGAGATCGCAACTCATGTGGGTAGGTGTAACACCTCTGTGTTGGGCTCTGAATCTGCAAAATCCTTGTGTACCCATCCCAACGGGCTCACAGGCCAGGTAGCCACATACCTCCAGGCCTCCTTCAGGGGGTGTATGTGGTAAAAGATGATTAATCTGTGTTTTGTGGACATTTGCTCAGAGTTCACAGCAGGTAGAACAAAAATAAGACAAATTTTTTATTCATATTCCCTTTCATTCGCATAAAATCCTCTTTTTGGAAATGGTAATTTAAAGTCCATTCAGCCCTACAAACCCAATCTCTGGTTTCTGAAGGAGAAGTTTGCCCTGAGAACAATACAATGCTGCAAATCTACCAAACAAGTGAGGAACAGAGGAGGACAGCACCATAAATCCGCCAAACAAGGAGATAAAGCAGGAACAAGCAGTTGATAAGGCCACGCAAGGATTTGGGTTGAACTTTTGTGCCAGCCTGTAGTCACTGGCACAGGAAAGTTCACACCCATCAGCTGTAGATGATCCTTACTCACATAACCCCCTTCCCCACAGAGCATGAGGGGTAAAATCAGTGGTATTTAAATGGAAGTGAGAAAATGTTTAGCTGATGAATGTAGTTTAATAGTGTTTCCTGCAAGGGAGATGTTGATCTGTCACTGAAGGGTGTAAAAGTGGGTAGCTGGCATGCAGGGAGGGTGCTGGCTCTGTGGATTTACCCCAGCACCCATCTCTGCTCAGACAGGGAGTAAACAAATATCTGTTCTTCATCTGTCCATCTCTCTCTCTCTCTCTCTCTCTCTCTCTCTCTCTCTCTCTCTCTATCTATCTATCTACCTATCTTCTTGCACTGTGGGTAGAACCCATATTTGGGCCAACACTGACGGCAGTGCAGAAGCAGCATCAGGGCTGTTCTCACACACACCCCCCAGACGTCACTGAGAACAGAATCCCATCTCAGCTCCCTGCTGTTAGTCCAGCACTTTCATTTAAAGGTCACGGCTGAGATATAAAACTCTTGAAATCCTCACTGGAGTAAAACAGCTTTGCTCCCTGGTGTCTTCCAATAAAGAGTTTTAGCCTGTCCTTATTTGGCCTTATCTCTCCACTGTAACCCTTTCACTTAAATGCCTTGTACTGACACTGAAGAAACTAACATAAATGTGGTATTTAAAACAAAATTACAATAAAAAATTGACACATGTTCCCTCTAATTCTGCAGCATGTATAGTATATTTTCTTTAATTACATCAAGAAATATTGATTCCAAAAAGCATTTTTAAAGGTTTAACAGGATTTTCTACAGAAACTGATAGAATAAACAAAAGCCCACACCAGGGTGATGCAGAGCTGCAGAGCACAGCTGCATTAGCACACAGGCCCTCCCTTTCCAATCTCATTAATATTTCAGCCTTCCCAGAGCAAATACATATCCTTGTGAGGCATAGTGATGTGCCAGAGACTCCTTTGAGGGCTGGAATAATAATCTTTCCATTCAGAGTCTGGTCTGGTTTCTCGAGAGGAGAAAAGAGAAAGTGAGGTGTCACAAGACTGAATCACCATCATGTTTTCTGAAAGCTTCTGCCAGACTTTGGGAGTGTGATGGAAAAATTCTCTGCTGCAGTGGGGGAACTGGTGTGAATTTCTTATCTTTGCTACAGTCAATTTAGCAATATCCACAGATACGCTGACTTGAAATGACTGCCCAGCGGTATTAAATCACCCTTAATAGACTGCCTTATCCCAGTGGTTTACAAAAATATCTCCTTAGGATGCTTCCAAACATACCAGAGATGCTAGCCAGCCAAGTTCTCCAAAATAGTCCTCAGTTAGCAGCTTCCAAACTCCACACAAGAATCAAATTGCCTCACTTGAACACTGTTCCACATTCTCTTGATCAGAGTCATCACCTCCTTCTTTGGGGTGCAATTATGAGGAAATGTCTTTCTCTTTTAAAAGAAAATAAAATTTATGGAGCCTTCAAATACACAGAACCTGACACAGGAGAGAAATCCCAGGCGAGTGGGAGAAATGCTGGTACTGCTCCTTCATAAATATTGTCAACACATGACTTTAGGCAGCATTTAGTTAAAGCACCAACAGGAACATGTCTTATACACCACACTGTCACTACCTTTGGGAAATTATCTGAAAGCTTTAGTTTGCTGTGATGTGGGTACCCTGGCACTGACAGATACCCAGCCAGTGCCAGTGCCTCATGGCTTCTGGAGAAAGTGGCTGTGTTCTTGTCCCCTCCTGCCCCGGTTATCCTCTGCCAAAGGTTATCACCCCTGCCGTGAGCTGTGCTCGCACTTCAGCGGCGACAAGCCACAGCCCGGCTCCTTTATGTGAGCTCATCAGCGAGCTGTGTTTGGGGCTCTGGTTGCCCCGCTCTGAGCTGTGATAGCCAGCGTTCCAGAGCCTGCCCTCCTTCCACTGCCTCTGCTACAAATAGCGGCAACCTTTGCCCGGTGGACGGGACATGCAGCAAAGGGAAATTAATAACCCCAAGGGCCACAGCTAGAGCCGGGCCTCGGCTCGGATGAGTCAGCAGAGCCCCAGCTGTACCAGCTGCAGCGCTGGCTTTGTGTCTCCACTTGCAGACTGCCAGCCAAAGCACAAAGGAAAACCTCCCAACTGCTTGTCTTTATTAGAGCACGAGTGAAACAGCTACAACCAAAGCTTTGCCTGAAAAGATGTGTCTGGGAATACACAATAAAGACGCTCTCACACCTGCCAGGTTCAGCAGAAAGGAGGGGAAAGACCCACTTTATTTACCTATGTCACGTCTTATAGAATTCTCAACTCCACAAGGGATTGGAGGACATGTCACTCCCTTCTCAATCCCACTGGAGAAGAAAGATGCTCATCAAAGTTCTCTTATCACAAAAGGAATGAAAACCAGAAAATACTGTTAAGTAAACATTGGCTATTATTCACATGAAACTGAGAAAATTCCAACTCCAAGGTTAAAACCAGAAGGCATTAGCAAAAACCAAAGCAACAAAAAGAGGCAGCATGTGCCTTCCCTCTTCACTCCATGATGTTTAAGAAGCCTGGCATCACTGGGAACTTGATTTCAAGACTCATCCATGTGCAGGAGTGTGGTCTCTTCCCTCCTGGCATGACACCAGGTGCTGCTGTAGTACTGCTGTAGTATTCCAGTGCTGCTCAACAGTGCTTGCAAACATCCACTTGGACTACAAGTAAATCCACTAAATTTTAAGGATACTTTAAAATCTTTCTTTCCCTGATCAGTCCTGCAGACAGGTTTTTGTTGACATTGACTTCCAGGAATGGATCTTCCTTGTACAAATGCATTCAAAGACATTTATAGATAAAGGCATGTGGTGGTTATTTGTGGATTCTTAGCACCAATGTTTCAGTCATATAAACCAAATAAACAGACTGAGTGAATGCTGGAAACACATGCAAGATTGAAATTCATTCACATATGCTCTTGCAGGAACAAAACAAAAATCTATCTTAGTAGAAATCAGTTTGGGCAGAAAAAGACAAAGATAGGCCAAAATAATTGTATATCTTATTTGCAACAGAGATTACAGTGTTTTTCTAATATTAAGCACTGGTTATTACTAAGTTATTAATGACTGCTTAATGCTAAGAAACAGCATCTTATTGAATATGTGGGGAAACAGGGACGATTTTTTTTCTCTGGAAGTCTTCTAGATCTTTCAGTCTTATCTTACAGAATGGGAACCTTTGTTACTTGTATTTGGAGTGTGGGATATAGAGTAAGAAGAGCCCTGGAGAGCTCGAAAAGCTAAATTATACCTTACTCTACAGACTTGTTAGTGTAAAAAGGCTGTGGAAGAGATGATGTGCTCTACTGCCTCTCAGCTTTTTAAAGAGCTCACATACAGTACATATTGTTCCAATGTATTCTGAAGAAAAGTTCTGCTAATGCAAACTTTTATGTTTTTCACAGTGAGGAGATTGATTAGTTCATTTCAGGAACTTAATTTGCTTTTGTATTCAATTAAAATAATTTTGTGCGTATTTGTACATTGCAACTCCTGCTATATTTGGAAAAATGTGAAACAGAAATAAAATAAGGAGACATCCTGGGATATTTCTTTATCAGGGTGCTAAATAAACCTCCATAATTCTAGTCTTTAAGCAAGAGCATTGCTGCAGGATGGATGAACTGCAGCTGATCCTAGTCTAAGCTGGGGGGAAGGCTTGAAAAACCAATGTAACTGTGGTTTTATACACAATGACCAAAAATGTTTGGATGTGGGATGGACCAGGATCTGCTGCAGGCTGTCAAAATGCATGTGCCCCCCACGATGGAAGGCAGCAGTCACTCAGTGCTTATAGAAGGAGAGGCATAAATAACTTGTGTTTGAAATGAGAGAAGAGTTTAGAAGGCAGCCTGAAGCCTGAAGTCAAGTCGTAGTTTAGTTCAAGGTCAAACGTTTCGTCTTCTTACTTAAAACCAGAGTCAGGCTTACAGACACAGTTAGCAAGAAAATATTTTTTATATCACCAGATCTGCCACATCAAGAGAATTGCCAGGATTTGGGATGCAACTTGGCTGTTTCTAGACAGCAGAGCATATGCTGTGCTACTGCCTGCCTGGCATGTCTGCTCCCAAAAATGTCTGTCTGGGTGTCTGCCCACCTTTACTTTCTACTCCCTTGCACACTGGATCTTCCTTGCAGGGAGAAGGAGGCGCTTCTGGATGCCTCAGAGAGTCTAGGCCTGGCCGCTGTCACCACTGAACTCACCTGCAAAGTGTTCCCAGGAAAGGAAGTGTCTCAAAACTGGCGGAAGACCAGCGCTGTGTCAGCTGAACGTTGTGTTAGTGGTAAGAGGAAGGAAAGGAAATAAGACACAAAACAGCATAAAGCAGCATAAAGCATGGACAGGTGAAACTTCCACAGGATTACAACCACTCTGTCACTGGGCTGGGGTCAGAAAAGATTTATAAACCTCACTAACAACAGTAACTCAGCTACCAGCTGATGAAATTGCAGAGGACTGACTAATAGAAAGAGAGAAAACTTTAGGAACAACAAGTTCCATTAAGCTGTTTTTTTTTTTTTTTTTTTTCTTTTTCCTGATGGGGTCACCTTGTGAAGGAAATACAGAATTCTGGTGATAAGTAACATTGTTATGTTCTTTAAAAGAAGAAAGATATAAACCGAGGCAGTGTCACACTGCAGCCAGAGGTGGCTGGCCCCATTCCAAAAGACCTCTGGTATTCTGGCTACAGGAAGCTTTTCCGCACACACATTATGTCACAGCCTTTAATGTTATTTAAGCATTATACACACGTCATACACAATTAAAAGTCTTTCCTAAAACTGCAATCACACAAGACAGTAACTGTGCTTGCTTTCACAGATCAAACTGTTTCAGAAAAGGTTTTCCTGGCATTTCTTTCTAGACATTATCTGAATACAGTTAACAACCATGGGAGAAAATTGCATGTGGAAAATCTGTGAGTGCCAGGAAAGATTAGCTTTTGATAGCTAGTTTTAAATGGTAAAACTTAAAATAGACAAAGGATGCTGTACACAGTATCTTTCCAGTTTTGAAGAAACTTGATTTTAAAAAGATAAACGTACTTAATGACTCAGTGATAAGCACATGCAGTCTGTTATTTTCCCTTTGGGATCAGACTAAACACCTGAGGGGGATAATACCTATTCATGCTTGTGTATCACTCCCCCAGTGTTGCTGCAGTACACCACACATACTCTGAGACACAGAAGCTTTGGAACTGACCTTCAGCTGCCATGAACTGTCCCAGTGTAATCAGAGGTACACACAGATTAGCAACGGTGAGGTACTGGTAACTCAAGAAACTACTGAAGGCATCCAGACTGAACTCCGACACAAACAGTCTATGTGCGCACGAATTCAAAGCAAATATTTTAACTAGAAACATTTACAATGGAACACCATACAGAGTGGCAGCACCTATTTATTGCTATTTCTTGACAGGGCGTTCACTACACAACGTTCTGTGCAAATTATGTGCAACAAATAGAAAAGACTCTGAAACAAGCAAGTTCAAAGGAGGAATGCGACCAGCAGAAAACCATTTGAGGCACAGGGGCCTGCAGTCTTGCTGAGTAGACTCATGGACTCATATCCTGCTGCTGCAGGTATTTACACAGTTCTGCTGACTTAACAACCACTTACACTTCTGGCTTGTCAAAATTTGATGGATAAAAAATTACAGTTAAGCAACAAACACATCCAAGAGGATATTCTGCTCTCGCTTTTGAGTCAACACCCAGGGACTTCCTTTGCTCTTCTCATTCACCCGAGAGGGACTGGCCGGGTCTGTGCGGTCCCGTGACCACGCTGGGTGCTCCAGGACACAATCCTGACATGCAGGTATCCTCCATTAGTGGAGCAATTGGCTTTCCGTTGTGAAATATCTCATGGAATGTAGCAAGCACACAGCCGTGCCAAGCCCATGTGCAGGATTTTCCTATACCACCCATACTAGTTTCACTGATTACTCACTTCCTTAGCTACAAAAACACATGGCAAGTTTCTTCAGGCTCAAACCTCTGTGCACAAACTATTCGGGCAAAGATGTTTCCATTCACTCACACCTCAGTTGCTGTGACTGACGTTTTAAACCCACCTTAACTAAGCAAAACTTGGTTACAGAAAACACCAGGCTGACAAATTAAATTACATCCCTCCATAATGTATCCTGTACTGTAGTTCACTGCACAATCTAAATGGATACTGCCCTTTTCACCTATGCTTCATCCTTTCCTTCTTGACAATTTGATATCAGGCTGATGTTTCCCTCCTTCTGCAGGCACACGTTTCCCTTCTTTGAACAGCTTTTAAAGACAGATCTCTGTGTGCCAAAAGAACCTCTTGGTGCATCATTCTGGCTGTTGGCATTGTTAAAGGAAGCTGATGGGTTTAATTTCAACAATAAAACAGTTCTAGAAATGGATCTGTTCTTTTTTTCTGTAGACTCTCCCCAATACCATTTTACTTAATGCACTGTGGAATGTTTAAAATGCAAACTCCCCTTTAAATGTGCACACGTAATATTTTGAATTCATCTACATAAGCTGTGTGAGGATGATTTATACATAAAAAGAGTCAAAATTATCCTAAAAGCTTGAATTACTCCCTGCATTTGCTAAAGAGGTTGCCAGCTTTATGAGATAGCTCCTGTGAGGATCTGGGCATGAGAATATGTGAAAATTCAATGTATTTGCACCAGTGAGGTATCTGTGCAACAGTTTGAAATGTTCACCCCACACGCTGCTTTTCGTCCTCTTTGTGCACTCTTCTTTCCAAAACAGCATGTGCAGATACACAGACATCAGTACTGCAACCCTTCTCCACATCAAACACCTTAAATATGGACTAGTAATAACCAAAAATGCTAAAGCTTTTGAAGGCAACGACATGGCTGACATCCAGAAGAATCAACAAGTTGAAAACTTGTTATCTTGCCAGCCATAAATCCACACCAAAACAATATTTGCAGCTCTAAATTTCAAGAAATGAATTTTACACTGCCCTTTTTGGTATCAGTGAAAGAAAAGCTGTAATATACTTTCCATAAGATAAACAGGGAATACACAACAATGTAGTCAGTACACATTAATTTAATTATTGCTAATTTTAAGTCTGATGTCAGTATTTTGTCCTGCTATATAGGAGATAATAGACAGTTATAGCTGCTTTATTAAATAGATGAAGAAAATTAGACAACTTCTGTGAAATAGATACCTTTGTCTAGTTAAGAGGGAACTTGAACCATTTCCCACAGCAGTTACAAATATCTTCAGTTTCCATTCTTCTACACTTATATTTCTAAACATAAATGATCAGGCACTGTCAAAAGAATGGTGAATACACAAGTTAAAAAGCTGTGTTTTTCAGGCTTAGAATTTTACACAAAGGAAGTCCCACTAATTCAATTGAAAATCCTATTTGTGTGTAAGAAGCAATCAGCTCACAGTGCTGTCATTTTGTTGAAGTGAGGTTATAATGCCAGCCCTGCCTCAGCAGCTCTGCAGTGGATCCTGCCTGGCTGAGTACAGCAGCCACCCTGAAGACTGAAACCTTCTTCAGCAGAATATTAACATTCAAAAGGTGTACAAAAAAAAACCACCAACAAAAACAAACAAACAAACACACAAAAAAACCAACAAAAACCCCAATACAAACAAACAAACAAAAAAACCCCCAAAAAACCAAACCACCCCCCCACCAGAAAAAAAAAAAAGAATCCCAGGGCATTCTCATATCTTCGCAAAATCTGACCAAAAATCTGCTTCTCTCTTCTACTCTATTGATTGTTGCCAGTAATCTGTCTGCTTAACTGCAATTAACACAGCCTTTATCAGTCATTCTGGATACTGATAACAATTTTTGGTCTTCAAACAAATTCCCCATTCCCTTACACACCTTAAGATACAGTGGATGATATGGATGACAGTGGTGTACCTTCTTTAGAAAGTAATCTGACCATGCAATGGGAGAGGTATAGTCAGTAACCTGTGCTGCTTAACTTCTAAACTTCTCTCTAGGTATTTTTGCCCTGGGAGCTTTACTCGTTTCCGTGTCCTAAAGCTGCCCTTGATGTAGCTGCTTTTTATTTTGAGGGGAAATATAAAACTAAAGCAAAAATCTCCTGCTTTTCCTTTCCCATGAGAAAAATGAAGTCATTTTTAGAATGTCAGTCAGATAGACTGATTAAAAAATGTAAGAGGTTTTTTTTTGTTTTTTTTTTAACAGAGAGTTCCTACTTAAAAGCAGACAAATAGATATATTCTCATACAGAGACCCCAAACCATTTTAGGCTGGTCATTTGTTTTGTTCTTCTACAGGGATGTTCAGTTTTCAGATCCTCCATATTTTCACGGACCAAAGAAAGAATATGGGATATTATTCTTCTCTCCTATTTCTTTCAGACCTCCCTTGCAAACAATAGCTTTGAATTCCACCAGCACTATCTCCCTCTTTCTGCCCCATGAGAATTTTCCCGTGGAGGCATCTTTTATTTTTAAACATTAACTCTGTCAGCTGCATTGTGGTCGTCAGGGTCAACCTTGTGGAGCGTGGGACCGTGGTTTTGTGCACGTAATAGGATGAAATATCCTTGCAGAGATGATGCAGAGCTGCCACCCAGATCATCACAGTGCAGAGGTGGTCATTCTGTGGACACCCATGGGGACCCTCTGGGTGGTCTGGCTTGAGACCACTCACTGTCTGGCTTCTCATGCTTCACACAAATGTAAACAAGGAGGAAAGCACCTCCTGCTGTCACATAAAAACCTCCATGCAGGGCTCCCTCAGAGCCTTGTCCCTTCCAGGTAACCAGAGCTATCCATAGACCTGGGCCTGGCACACTCTCCGGGTGAACGTGACCATTATTTCAGCTGCCAGCACGTCTCTCTGGAGAGCATTTACATGAGAACACACCTCAGAAAAACCACGAGACTGTCTGCCATATGAATCCATTAATCTCACATCATGGTATGCCTCTGCCTCTGCAGGAAAATGTTTCAGGAAGGATTTTGCATCGTCTAGTTCTGCCTCCTAAGGATCTGTTTCTCTAGATGATCTTCAAAGAAAAGTGTCCTAGGGCCCCTTTGCTATAGGAAGCAACTTCTGGAAGGATATTCACAAGGTTTAGGAACCCCCCTTGTCTGGGAGATTCATGACAAGACTTGACAAAAGATGCTGTGCTGCATTCCCAGAAGATTTCTGGCACAGAGCTTTCATAATATTGGATAGAAGCTTTATATTTTCCTTTAAGTTCTCTCAAATCACACAAGGTGTTACAGACTCAGTAACACATTTCTGCAGTGCTGCTGCTCTGCAATCCAGGCAAGCTGGTGTTCTTCCTGGGAGTACCTTTTTGTCAGGAAGAAACTCATCATCATACACTTAGCTTTAAACAATCCTCATTGTGAAAATATTGCTATTCACTCAGCTCTAAGAAACTCAGAAAATCTTCAAAAAAAGAAGGAATTATTAGTTTCTTAGAGGAAAACCTACCATAACATAGAGAATCTATAAATCCAGTTAAGGAACTCCTGAGGAGGGGGTGAGGATTACTTCTATCACTTTATATGCATTTTATACTAAGTAACTATTGGATTAAAAAAAAAAAAAGAACCAGAAATAATCCCAGGAGCCATCTTGTGAACATGTAAAAGCTGGATGATGCTGCCACAGCATGAGCTGGACCTCAGAGGAGGCAGTGCCTCTGCTAAGGATCTGCTCCCAGTAAGGTGAGAGCAGGAGCCAGGAAATAAGAAGGAAGAACCCTGAGGTGCCTCTGACCAAGCTGGTCAGAGAGGGGAGTCAGGAAAACAGTCCAGAGAGCTCCAGGAGTTACTAGCCAGGCAGGGTTTGGGATTTCAGTTATGTTCATGTAGTCCCCTTAATGTTTCTTTGGGCCTCTAAAGCTTTTGGGTGTGACTTTTGGGTTTCACAGATGCTACAGGGTCAGTTCTAGCACGGTTTGCAGCGACTGCATCATATCCTGGCTTCCACCCCCAAAGATAGCAAAATCCAATGTTCTTATTTGATTTGAAAATATTAGGCTTCACAGATGCCTTTGACTGAAAATAATGTAAAATTCCTCAATAAATACAATAAAACATTGGTATTTCAGGTGATTTCCTACAGCACTGGTAATGGGGTGAATTTGCATCTCCAGGTATTTAACAGAAAAGTTCCCTCAGTGTCCTTCAAAGAAAGCTTTTTCTTGAGCCAGTGTCATTGAAATATTTTCCATAGCCTTGCTTTGCTTTGCTGTAAAGCTGTGTATTACCCTTTCTGAAAATGGAGACTTGAAGATAACTATATTTAATATTTAGATGTGCTTCAGTTCCAAACTCTATATCCATTTCAAATACTGTAAATAAAGGCAGCCTTTCAGGAAAAAAACCCAAACAAATTTTGAAAAAAAACCCAACTAATTTTGATTAAAAGCCATAACTGCAATACTGAGACATTTGCTGTAACTCAAGACAGGCTCCTGCCAGCTTGTTCGTGTGCTGCTATTTTTGTCTGCCCACAGAATCTGTTACTTACATTTGAGTGCTGCAGGTGGGGGCCCTGAATTGCTGCTCCCCACAAGAAGAACATGCAGCATTCTGCCACACTTGGAGGTCCTCTGCCACCCCACTCACTCAAGAGGGCAAAGGACCACGCAAACCTGATTTTTCCTGCTGAGGTTCCTCTCACGGGTGTTTTTACTGAGCTCCCCCAGTAAGCCAAGGCTGGATTTTCTGTCGGGCTGGTAGAGATAATGCAAGGCACAGAGCTGATCTGGCAGCATTCTCATCCCAGCTCAGCTTTCCTCTTTCTTCCCTGGGAAAAGAGGGGTGGGACGGCTGCTTTTAGACCACAGGTCACTGTTTCAGTTGCTTACCAGGCTGCACCTTTCTCTTTCCCTGCAGATAGTTTCAATTGCCACCAGCACCTGGAGGCACCCTTCCCCTGTGATGTGTGTTGGGCTGGAAGGACAAGCAGATTCTGGCAGGTGCTCTGGACATCCTGGCCACAGGCATCTCCCAGGGAACACGGACATTCCCGTCCCTTCTCTTCCTCCCATGCAGTACCACTGGCACTTCCCTCACCTCCACAACAAAACACATTTTTCAAAATAAAACCGCTTTCCAGGGTTCTGTGTTGCCTCTGAGTTGACTTCACTGTGTTTTCAGGGTAACTCCACTGCTTTTCCTGTTTTGTGAATCTTTCCTTTCCAGGTGTGTGAAGATGCATTAATATCTCCCTTAATATAAACCATTCAAAATGTATTCAGACGTTATCTGAAGGTAGTAAGCAAGCCATAGGACTCCTAACTTCTCATTTGTAGAACTATCTGGATAACATACTGAGGAGGTTACAACGTTCAGAAATCTGAAGGAAAAGTCATATCATAAACATGATTTACTTTGGAGGCTGTAGCTTCCCTTCTCTCCTGTCCTAACAAAAGTGATTATCCCAGTTTTGCAACCACTGCTGTAACTTTGCCTCAGCCTGTGCACAAATCAGAGAGCTTGGAATCCTGTCTTGGCCAGAGAAAGATGTGAGAGACTTTGTTTTGCACTCAGTGTAAATATAATTCATAATCTGATGGTCAACACTGACGTTTGTTTATATGATCCCAACCTAAGGAGACTCCTAAAATCTGGCTAAGAACACAGTGAAAACAGCAAATGTTGGGGCAGAGAGGGCTGTTGTGTCTGTCCGCAGAAGGAGGGGAGAAAAGGAAATAAGGATAACTTGTGGGGTGACATCATCTTCTCTGGAGGGATCTAAACCACCAGTATGATGCAGGCAGATTTAAATAATCTTAACCCAGAGGTGGCATTGGTTGCAGAAGTAGTATTTGCAAATTATCTTGCACTAGTACCGATTTACTTTTCCTTCATTTGTATTCTTTAGTGTGCATTGCAATGATACCAAAAACACCCCTACCATCATTTACATAACTCACCATAAAAGCCGAGATTTCAAATTTACTTTCTCCACTTTTTTCTCTACTTCCCAATTTAGCCTTAATGCAGCCTAGATGTGAAACCTAGCATAACACGACAGCAATTCTGCTGCCAAAAATATAAAGGTTTGTAAAAGATTCTTCTTCTCTTCCTTTAGCTGGTTTATGCAGGCAGCTGGGTGAAGTTTGGGTGGTGTGTGCAAGTAAGAGATTACTAGATATCTGGTGGCTGGCAGCTCCAGAAAAATACTGATTTAAACTTACACTTTGCATGGACACAGCAGAATAAGAGTGTACAGACAGATCTATCTTTAATCATAGGATTACTGGTAATTAAACAAGAAATGTGCAATTTTATTACTATAATGCTAAAAACTGATGTAGGATGCCTTCCAAAAGGCATAATACAGGAACTCTGATTTTGTGTGAGGCAGTTCAGTAATGTCAGCCAAGACACATTTTATGTCCAACTCTCATTAAAATAACCCCAGAATAACATCACTGAGCAGATTCTAGTAAGAAATTATAACCACTACCTAACCCACGTTAGTTATCTTGCCTTAAAAGTCATCTCAGAATAACATAAAGGCCTTTGGAATAATAAGGATGAAGAGATGTGAAAGCTTAATGAGCAGGCTGCTGGCTTTCCTGCAGTTTGATTTTGCCCTGATTTTCAATAACTTTGAGGAACTGAGAGCTGCTGCTGAGAAGGGAGAGAGGATTGTCTCAGCAGAAAGGTTGGCTGTTGCAGCAATACAACTGCTGACCTTTGGAGCAATTTGGAATGATGAGTGTGTCTTTCCCTTTCAAGAATCCTGCTTCCCTTACAAAAAAAGTGCCCCTTCTCACGATGATGTCATCCTTTGAGAATGTGTCATGAAAGGAAGAGGCAGCTCCCTTAAATAAACCCATACAGCTAAAATTTCTGTACAATGTGCTGCAGAATCCCAGACGAGGAAGCTGGTAACGCCCAAGTGATTCTTATCCACTGTTTTGGCTAAATTGGGGCCTTAAAGGAATGAAAGTCATCCTGCTGGCTAACTCAGAAATGCCAAAGGTGGCAGTGCTTTCTCAGTGAAACCCAACGAAATTCCATGATGGATTTTTACACACCCAGCAATGCAACAGCTCACACCAACACAGCCAAATCGGGACTTTCCCCCCCACAGTTAGCTGTTGTCACTGACTTAATGTCATACACTGCATTTGGAGCAGGAAATCACTGAATATAATATCAGGTAATTTAGGAAAATGGTCATAAAAGTAGCTATTCAGTGTAAAGAATACAACTTGAACAAAGGCTGCAAACATTTCAGGTGTAAGCATAAATATTTCACATGAAAAAAGATCAGTTATGCAATTCTCTTTTCCAAATAGAACAGTAACCAGCATATCTTAATGATACCACTTAATACTGTGTCTCATGGCATTTATAATTCTCCAAAAGTCAAATTAGTGTCCTTAATTAAAGCTAAAAGCATGTGAGCCCCCATAAAGAAACACATAGAGACAGAGCTATTTACCACTGCAGTTAATTTACACTCAAAATAAGCTCACATTTTCCATGACTGGAGCAACTGACTTAATTTTAAAAATGTAATGGGTTTTCTTTGAAAGGCCCACAACACATTAATTAAAATTAATCTGAACGATTCTGTACTAAAGGAAGCAAACTCTTGAATTGTGACAAACAAGGGAAAAGTATGGTATGTTGAAAAAATAGTTCAAAAGCAGCAAAGCTTCACTGTGTACTACTACATTTTTCACTATCAAAAGATCTTTTATTTACTAATAGAAATACACTAAAAATGTATAACTATTAACTTAAATCATATTGTAACTGCTAGTAGGTCAATAAAGCCCATCTACATTCCTATTTGGAAAAGCAATTGGTTATACAGCCCTCGCTTTGTTTAGGCTGATATTTCAAAAATCAGCAATGATTTCAAACTACACTTTTTTTTCCTGCCTTTTTCCTTTGCTTTGAAGCATTAATGGAAAACCACCAAGCCAATAAACAGAATCTAAGCTACGGTAGAACACTTTTGGACCTGCAGCAGTGGTCCAAAAAGTGGAAAGGGAGTGGAGCAGGTCCACTCCCTTTCCCCTCGCTCCTCTGATCTCCTCCAGGCTGTCCATATCTTGGTACTTCCACTGCAGCCACCAAGGAACTGAGGACTTTTTCTCACGGAAAAATCTGCAGCCAGGCACTTATCTCCCTGCTTCTTGCTTTGGGAGGGGCTTTTCACAGTCCAACAAAGTCAGTGCATGACAAAAAGGTGTAAAAACACCCCCATACAACCTTCCAGCCCCAAAGGCTGTCACCACTCCCTTTGCATCAGACACAGCTGTTGTGCAACTGCGGCATAAATTAGGAGTGGAAAATCCACCTGAGGAGTTAAAAATGAAGCAAAACAAAGACGTTATCATCAGAGTAGTTAGCATCTCGAGAGATGGGCACAGAGAGGGGAAACTGAAGACAAAGGAGCAGGGCTGCCTCTTCCAGCAGCAGCTGATTATTAAATTGGTTTAGGCTGCAGATTGAAAGTGCATCCTAAGCCTTGGTGCAGAGCTGGGGAGGAAAGTGACTGTGAAGTCACCTCTTCTTAGAAACAAAGAGGTTAGGACAGAGGGGAGGACCCATGGGTGTGGCAGAGCTGTGGGTTCCAGACCCGCAGCAGGATGGGAGCAGACCCAGGGTAAAAGGGAGCAGACGGACGCTGCGATTTAAGCAGCCGCTGTCAGACTGCGAGGTGGAGAGAGGGGGAAAACAGCTGTGGGTGGGAATGGGGAGAAGCTGTAGGAAAGAAGGTTGAAGGCACAGAAGGTTTGGGGGGACAGAGAATTACAGACACATGGTTTCATTTAAGTGCACATGAAAGGAAGGGGCAGAAATCTTCTGCATATCAAAACACCCGGGAAGAAGCCACAGGAAAACACCACTTCAGAGGATGTATGCATACTTGATACAAATATATATTAAGATATTCAGGTTGTAATCATGCCATAAACCAAACAAATATCTGGTAAAGAAGCAGAATTATTATGGCAAACTGCAAGAGTGTCAGCCACATTTCTCTACACAATTTGTACACCCCTTGACACCACCAGCAGTCACCTTTCTCATCTTCTCACTGTGAGACCATGAGACAAAACAAGAGGAAAACTCCAGAGCCAGAGTTTTGGGGGGTTGTTTATCTATCACATACTTGCAGGTTGGAAAGTGGGATTGTGGTGTTTTTAAATTTAATGTGATAGAGCTAAAGCTTTAAATGGTTACTTAAACCACTTAAAGAAAATAAAAGGAACATCTAGAGGTCTTCCTCATGTTCTTCATGTCCTTCTCAAATTATTTTAATAAGAAATGACAGCTATTTTGTCTTGAAATAAGACATAAATTTTTTATGGTGAGAACCATCAAATCCTGGAACAAACACCCAGCAGACATGGTGGAGTCTCCATCTCTGGAGGTTTTCAAGATGAGATTGGACAACGTGCTGGATAATCTCTGATGCTGCTTTCCCACAAAAGAGATCTCCCAATCTGAGCTATCCTGTGATTCTATCACTCATTTGATTCATCTGATCTGTCAAAATTTAAAGAGAGGAACAATAAGCCTTGTTCTGGGAGATCTTGTTAAACATCGTGAAGATGAAAAAAAAATGTTTTCAATACTCTTAAAGTGTTCTGATCAATCTCAACCACTGGTTTTCAAACCTTCTTCCAGTATCTTGACATTCAGCCTTGCAAAGGCAGGCACAGGAGAGGTACTGGGGTGATTTCTGACTGCAGGTTGCAGCAGTGAACCCTGAAAATGCTACCAAATGAGAGTCATTGTTCTCATGAGCACAAGCATTTATCACTAAATCTTTCTGATGGCGTTAGATCTTTGCAGCCCTTAAAGCTCATCTATGTTATGAAACCACATTTCACAAGAATTGCATGTAAAACTAAGATATAAAAGAATATTGAAACATTTGTGAAATTTAAGAGAGAAGATGGCTTATCAGAACTGGAGACTCCTCATTTTTGTTTCTCAGGCTTCTCAGTAGTATGACAGATGTTTTCCCTGTTGCCTACCTAGGTAACTTTGCTCTAGTTTGGTGGGAGCTAATATTGATTCGTTAACTCTAATTCACTCCTTTATTGCCAGCCAACTGTAAGACAAAAAAGATATTGTTTAAAATCCTCATTTGACTTCAAATAGAGACCTCAGGTCTTTTTATTTAAAATAACATGTTCACTGGGATATGTACTGCAGAGCAATACACAGCAAGCCAGCACTGCTGTTAGTGCTGGTCAGAGAGTTTACTTAACATATCCAGTTTAGCTTTTTCCTATTGACAGACATTATTCAAAGTATTTCCTTTTTAAGGAGTGAGCAATAAAAACCCGCAGCCTAGCAGTGCCTGGTGATGTGTCACAGCCTCTTCTCTTGGGCTCCCAGCACGTGAAGGGGCAGCACCTCCCCTCTCCTCAGTCTACCCATGCTGCTCTCAGCCCTCCAAGGGTTTGGCAATTACTCATTCAAAATAACACACATCTATTAACCTTGCTCCCCACTTTCTCTCCATGCCCAGCTGTTGCCTTGGTTTTTGCTAAAGCCTTCTGTTTTTAACCTTGGAGTCAGATTCCTTCTCACAGTTTCATGTAAATAATAGCCAATGTTTACTTAACGGTATTTTCTGGTTTGCATTCCTTTTGTGATAAGAGAACTTTGATGAGCATCTTTCTTCTCCAGTGGGATTGAGAAGGAAGTGACATGCTCCCCAATCCCTTGTGGAGTTGGGACGTGTATAAGAATGTGAAATCTGTAAATAATAAAGTCTTTCCCCTCCTTTCTGCTGAACCTGGCAGGTGTGAGAGCCTCTTCATTGTGTCTTCCCAGACACACCCAGCCATTCTAAAAATCTGGATGCACAGTCCTGCCTGTCTCACCCTGCTGTCCCACCTCTCCTGCCACCTCGGGAGCCCTGTGTGGCACTGGTCCTGTCAGAAGCTGCCACCCTCTGCAGGCTTTTACCACTTGCAACTGCACCTGCTGTCAGCAGAGACACCTCAGCATCCTCTTTTCAGGGCATCTAGCAGGGGACCTGGGCCAAAGAGCTGCACTTGAGTCACTTTCTTCAACTTAATAGAGAGCAGCCAACTGATAAACAATTGATCAATCCCGTGCTCGTCAGCGCTGCCTCCACACCTGCGAGGCACTGAGGGTGCCTGGGCTGCAAAGGTGCTGGTTTTTAGCAAGGCAATGCCCTCACATCACAAGACACAGCCTTGCTTTGTCACTGCTGCACTAGTCTGAGGAACAGCTGCAAAATCAGCTACTTCTCCTGTTCATCCTGCTATGCTGCTTGCCTAAGTGTCATTCATATCAGTGAATTCTAAATGCTCACATGAATATTTTTTGCCTTAAATTTAGTATCTTCAAGGTTCACCTGGTTCTTCATCACAACTGAGGGGGCATATTATCACACCCTCGTTGATTTTTTCCAGTTCTGGTCCAGAACTTGGCTGTGCTGGTAGACTTGAACTATTTCATTTTTCTGCACAACATCATACCAAAATGTTAAGCATAGAGACCTTCTTCACCAAGAAAGGAAAGACACTCTCTTTTGACAGATATTTATAATAAGCTCTTAATTGTGTAAAGAATTCTCTGAGTTTACTTTCATTTCAGAAAAATGCCGTCCCCTGCAGAGGATTTTGATCCTGCAGATACTACATTTTCCAATGAAAGGCATTTCTCTGAAAATTCTCGAAAAAGTTTCATATTAAATGACTAAAAATACCAAAATGACGTCTTCTTTAAAACACAAAAATAGGGATGAAAACCCATTGTCCCATTCACAGCCTATTCCTGTCATTGCAAACAAAACTTGAAATCTATGTTTTTTCAGTGCATTACTTGAAGCCGACATGAGTTTTTCCCAGGGCAAAACCAATTACAGCAGAGTTACTCTGGTAGATGTTTGTCTGACATCCAACAAAGAATGTTTCTCCTTCTCCTCCTCCTTCATTTTGTGAGCTGGTTGTGTGCATTTAGGTCCCACTTGCCCTTAAACCCTGCCTTTGATGGCCAGAATCTTCATTTTTCTCTAAGTGGAAGTTGAAGTTCTCACGTGGTCACAAGCCAGTAGGAGCTGAGTTTTAAGTAAAACATCAAACAGCCATAATTGAATTTCTGGAGCTGGCAGCAGCGCCTTAACTCCCTGAGAGAGAAAAGCAGGCGAGTTTTTGAGTAGCTGGAGGCTCTCAAGTGGAGCTCTGACTCACACAGAAGGAAAACACACGGCATTGTTTTGAGAGCTTCTCTGTGCACATTATTCTAATTTGGCAGTCCTGGGGCTGAGCTGGTTTTTGGAAGAGCAGTGTCATAAATCACTGTCATTTCTGTCCTCAGCCACCAAGAAAAACAGGCACCATTTTGTGGGACTGTCTTACACCCCTTCTTCTGACACAGGTTTGTTTGGGAAACAGTGCTTTGAACTCCACATCAAATACCCCTCATACTACAAATAAACTTCAGAGAAATGTTTAAACAAGAACTGTGTACAACTTACCACAAATCACTAAATCTGACTGACTGACTGACTGACTGACTGACTGACTGACTGACTGACTTAAGGTGCTGTTGTAATGCTGTAATGAAAAAGGCTGTGTTTTCCCTGCTAAAATATCCACCAGACATCTGTGGATGGCTCTCTGTTCTTCCCTATAAGTGTTGTCCCTGATGAACAAAAGTAACAATTATAAAAGAAAATAACTATGATTTTGAAAATGTATCATCCTTAAAGAAAATGCCATCATTTCTAGGGAATTAGGGCAAAAAAAGCCCAGTAAGTACTGGACAGCTCTAGAAAAAGAGGTTAATTGGATGCAGATCCTGCAGGACATCAACCTTCATCATGTACCTGATAAAACTGATTTTCCACATAAGCATATTGAATAAACTAAAATACTATCAGAGGCTCCAGTGTGACCACAAATACAACTGGAGACAGCAGCAAATAAGATATGGGCTTGAAGATGTGATGGAGAGAATGATGGAACTCAACTGCATCCGGGTCTGGGGTCCTCAGAGCAAGGAAGATATAGAGCTGCTGGAGCAGGTCCAGAGGAGGCCACAAAGATGCTCTGAAGGCTGGAGCCAGGCTGGGAGAGCTGAGAGTGTTCACCTGGAGATGAGAAGCCTCCAGGGAGACCTCAGAGCCCCTTCCATTGCCTAAAGGGCCTCCAGGAGAGCTGGAGAGGGACTTTTTATAAGAGGATGTAGTAACAGCATAAGAGGGAATGGCTTCGCACTGCCAGAGGGCAGGGCTGCATGGGATATTGGGAAGGAATTATTGCCTGGGAGAGTGGGGAGGCCCTGGCACAGGGTGCCCAGAGAAGCTGTGGCTGCCCCTGGATCCCTGTGAGTACCCAAGGCCAGGTTGGACAGGGCTTGGAGCACCCTGGGATAGTGGAAGGTGTCCCTGCCCATGGCAGGGGGTGGCACTTGATGGGCTTTAAGGTCTCTTCCCAACCTAAACCATTCCATGATCCTTTGACTATATGATTCTACAATTTTGACAAAACAGAGATTAGGACTCAAGAAAAGAGGAACTGAGCAGGCAAAGGTTGAAGAGAGACCACAACACAAAATGGCCTTTTGACACAAAAGGACTTCAAAGCCCCAATGCTACAGAAGAACATGCCAAGCATAAGTGGGTTGTGGACGACTGACAAAGATCATCTCCAAGGGAAGGAATTTTCTTCCTGAAAGATAAAGAGCAGAAGGAGTACAACAGAATGAGATATGGCTGGTGGCAAGCTTTATCTTCTCAATGGACAGACCCTTCTTGAGTTTCTTAAACTTACCTGAAAGATCTGGAAGAACCCAGAAAAAAATCCGAAGTGATTTTCTGTTTTCAGCTTATGCCCTTACTAAAGACAAGTGCAAGTACAGTGGCCTTTTGCTGTCATAGTGTTTGGTAAAGAATAAATCTGGACATTAGCCCTAGGAATAACTTGAGCATGCTGATACTTTTTTCTCCAGTCCATATATAGGAGAGAAACAGTGAAGACACAAAAGTCTGAAATACACTTACAAAATAAAATAGGAGAGGTAGAGCACAAAGATATTTGTGACAACAGCTTGTCACATAAGAAGTGAGCAAACTTGAGGACACGAGTAACTGAAACTTGATTTAATTTCAGAATAAAGACCCCTGCCACGCACACAAGGTCAAATGGAAAACTTCTTTTTCAAGCTGAGAATTGACTAAAAAGTGAAAGGAAAGACCTGAAAGTATGCATCTGACCACAAGATGAGTACAAGTACTCCAGATAATGACTTGGAGCACTTAAATTAGATTAATTAGATGTCCCTTCATATGGCTATCCATCTCTAGAGACCACAAAAGAAACTCTGAGTCTCATAAGCCCTTGTTGGTCATGGGTGGGCCCAGCAACAAAAGATAGTTCAGATATTTATGTGAATAATAAAATCAACCAATTAAATCCTTACTCATTTCTGTGGGGAAAAAGATGTCAAACAAGCAACCAGAAAAAGCTGTGCACTACTAAGTCTTGTCAGATGCTACACTGATTTTTCATTATTTGCTACTTCCTCAGAATGTCCATGCAACCCTGGGAAAACACAAGGATGACTGAGTGTAAACATGGCTTTACATGGCTCTAATTTAATAAAGAAGTGTAAGCACAACTTTAGCATTAGAGGAGAACCATCCTCTCTAGTTCCCACAGTCTGCAGAAGGCTCCTAAGTGCCTCTGGTTAATAAACTACTTAGTCTGATTTTCCCAGCTTTTACCTATGAAATTGGTTGAAATTCATATTGTTTTATAGTCATATGTTAACAGTAAGACAACATAAAATTTAGGGTGCAGGATAGTGCATTTTTCTAATTTTATAACTCCTTACAGCAGCCAGTGAAGGAGAGATCAAAAATTTGGACTGGGAACATGCTGGATTGATGGGCATGGGTGCTCCCTCTGAGGAAATTCGTTCCCAAATCACTGGCATTTTTCTGGTAAGGATGGTGGTAGGAATAGAGTTTCCTCACTCTGAGGCCAGGCAGCCTCTCAGCATTCACTGGAGTGGACATGAGGCACATGTTTCCTCCTTGCTGGCTCTGCTGGGCTCCAGGTGTTTCCTCTTGTTTCAATGGCTGCATTGTGGCTGTTTGTGAACCATAACTTGTATTTTCACAGCAGTGACAGGATGGGAGTAAATGGCATAGAGAGTGTCTGAAATGCTTACTTTTTTTTTTTTCCCTTTTTTTTTTTT
>VYXC01001277.1:38161-69765 GCA_013397175.1 Platysteira castanea
TTTTCCCTTTTTTTTTTTTTTTTGGTGTTGTTTCCCAAGGGTTCCAGCCCACTCTGGAGGAAGTGGAGGTTTTGTATCCAGGCTTACGCAGCTTACACTCCTGAACAGGAATAGGCACGGGATTCATGAGAACAGAAAGAAACCTGACAAATGCTTTTTCATTAGTAGAGAAACAACTAGTTTCTGACGACTGAGCTCCGAAAAACATTACCACTTACATCCAATCAAGTGAAATATTCAGGCCAAATGCACACTATTATATAAATGTCTTTGGAAAGAGCCACAACACGGAGATACTTAACAGGCTTGCCTTTTATCATGAATATTTCTTTTAAAAAATACTGAAAACTGGTATTTTGTTTTCCATCTAGCTGAAAATCCAAGAAAAGGAGGTCTCTGCTGTACAAGAGGGAGAAGAGTCCTGTAAATTATTTACTTTACAGAAGAAGCACTATCAGTACAGCAAGGCTGACACTGACATAGTTGGGAGTCACAGTTGGAAGAGAGAGAAGTGATACTGATATTAATAAACTTCCACAAGGCTAGTGGAAGTTAGGGGCATGAATTTTATCTGCCACAGCTTTTATTGAAGGCCCTTCATCAAAAAAGCATTATTTCCAGCAGCTTCTCCACAAGCCTGAAACAACTGGCTAAATACTGCTGGAATTAATTATGCTTCCCCAATTTTTGTATGCATTTGAAGTATCTAAGGATCTCCAAGGAGGGGGTTAAATGTGAAGCACAGAGGACTGTAAAAAATAGCTGGTTTTAATTAATTTCTTCAGTTTAAAAATACCTGTCTTCCACTGTTGATCCAGCGAGTTTTCCTTTCTTTGGAACTACAGCTAAAAAATACACCCAAGAATAAAAAAATCCAAGGGGGGGAAAAAAAAGAAGCAAAGACATTTCTGAGGTCTTGAAAAGAAATGAACGTTTCAACTAAAGAAACGTATCTTCAGAAACAGGAGGAAGGATAAGAGAGATTGACAAATCTCCTGCAGATGGGAAGGTGTATCATCTCAGGGTAATGATTCTTTTGGTTTTTTATCAGTTTTTTAGTTTCTTTACCTATAAAGCCAAACTGACCAAGAAGCCAATTTTACTTATGATACCTCCATAGCCAGATTAAAATTATCTGCCCAAATACTTTCAGTATTTTCATGTCTCTTTTGTCCAAAATTTCCTTTTTGAACATTTCCTATCAATTTAGGAGAAACAGTCAATAGGATCTTACTACACTCCCATCAAACTGCAAGAGTACTTTTTACTAAGAGTTTACCAAGCCAAAGGAAACAGATCCCTGGGTTATCTCTGAGGTATTGTCTCAAGGGCAACTCTTCCAGTGGGAAACAGTTTTTGGAACACACCAAAATCTTCTAGGCAGAAGTTACTGCACTGCTAACGCTGAGCTAAATGAACATTTTCATTACCATTACTGAGCTGTTCCGTTCAGATCCATGACTGACCAAGAGAGCTCAGGTTTTTAAACCATGCCTAGCATTTATGTGTCACATGGTAGGCAGATTATCTCCCTACTGCTGGCTAATGAAAGTAATTTTTTCCTCACAGGGCTGGACTCTGTAGTCCCCTGACATCCAGTGCCATCATGTGGAGACATGAATTGCTACTCTCTGGATGCCTGAGAGGAGTTTTTTTCTAGGGACAGAGCACTACATTCACTTAAAATCTTGCATTTGCAATAATGAAACCAATTATTTTTTGGGGAAAAAAATCACATTAACAAGATTCTTGGCAGTTAAAATTTCCTTGGCTATTAAGAACCACTTTAAAATGCCTCAGATCTGTACTGCTAGCAGCCATGTCTTCCCCCTGTGTTAAAATAAAAGAACCTTTTCTAAAACACAGATAGAATCTCTTTGGCTCTAATCTTCTAAAATTAAAGCATCACTCACTGAAGTTTATTTGGTAATAAAATTTCCAGTGCCTTTTCTCAAGGACAAAGAGACAGTTTCCTTCTTCAAGAAGAAAAATGAAATCAGTTTTATCTTTCATTCATTTACAAATATACACACACAAACATTCATGTGCACACATACACAAACACACACAAAAATATTTAATCTTGAGACAGAATCTTGGGGAGATGACAGTGTCCTTGTGGTCACCAGCATTTTGACACCCCTGAGACGGGAGCTCCACCCTGGTGGGTTCCAGATTGAATGGTGGCCTGGAAGCAAATCCATGTGAAGAAGCAGAAATAAAAGAAAAAAAAAGTAGTTTGTGCTCACTTCCAAATTGTCAGAAGTTCTAAATCTGGATGGAAAAAGAGGCGACAGGTGAGTGTCCTGTTAGCAAATATCAGGTGCTGCAACGCTTCGACTCTTTTTGCCCCAGAGAACAAACACACTTGGCTTTGGCACAGCAAGTTTTCTAGGGATATCAAAATTACCTTAAAACGAGCAGGCTATCAGTGTTTCTTTAAAGCAGGTCCATGATGCTTATCAGAATCCATTACCGAGCTTAGCAACAGCACATTAACTTTATTCAGAATGATACCCTGTGGTCTGTCTCACTGCTATGGCCCAAACATCCAATTTGGAGGTATAAACTAAAGAAAACAAGTGGTCATGTTTCACCAAGCGTTAAGAGCCCAGGAAGTAACCACAATTTGCCACATGACTTTGGCAGGAGCTCTTGTAATTAAACAGGCAATGAATTATGATCAGGACTGTATGCTGGGAGAAATGCAATCTCAAAAGAAATTCTGAAATGCTCACCCAAATGCATACAATCACTACACAAAACATGCAAAGAAACAAGCAGAGAAGCAGGAATTCTGCATTAGTCTTACTCTGTCTCTTCTCAGACATGGAAACATTGACAACATCTCTCATGTCTGAAGCAAACAGGTTATCACCCCATTTAGGAACGTCCTAATCAAACCATTGTGACACTTTTAAGGACTGGATGATGGTAAAACAGTGGAGGTTTTTGTGCTAATCTGGATTATCAGGAGAAAAGCACAGCAAAGCCAGCTCTCCTTCACTTTTGCAGAAACTTTCCTGCTCTTGAAGCCCAAGGCACCATGAATCATTGCGTGGTACAGCTCAGAACTGTTCTTGCAATACAGTCACTTCTACATAGCTCTTGTAGTTTAGGAGAAGAAAAAAGGCAAAGCATTCAAATCAGTAGGCTGATTTACCTTCTTTATACATACACTTTTTAATATATGATAGAAAATATATCACAAATATGAATATTTATAAATATGTTCATATACATATGTGTGTGATGAAGGTAATAGAAACAGCCAGGCTCCTTGATGAGAACACAGTTTCCGGCCTGTTTTGCCCAAGTTTCTCTAGCCACTCCTTTTCATGGGCCAGTTTAAACAGGGCTAGTTTAAATCAGGCCAGTAATTACCAGGTCCTCAGGACTGTGTTCATGGTGAATAAACCAGGAGGATTCTTCGTTAAAGAAGCATCCATAAACCAGTATCTAGGCAGCACTTAAATCAGTAAACAAGCAGAACTGGGGAAGAGGCTCAAGCATAGCCCTGCAGTGTTTAACCCATGGCACACTCTGTGCTCTGCCTCATGATGCAGAGGCGCCAAGGCCTATGGTCTGGCTACTGCTGCTAACAGACAACAAAAGTATTTTTACAACTATCTCAGCATCCAAAGGAGGGCTAAGGAGAATCTTGATTAGATTCGATAGGAAACACAGTGACACAGGAGCAGGAAAAGGCTGAGGTGGGGTACCTGCCCTCATGAAACAGAATAAAGGATGAAACCCCCACAGTCCAAGGAGGAGGAGTCAGCAATGTGCTAAGTGAGTTGTGTTTAACTGGTGACACTCACAAGTCTGTGGGGCTGGATGGGATCCACCCCAGGATACTGACGGAGCTGGGGGAAGGCCTCCCTGAGCCACTTCCATCCCTTTACCAGCAGTCCTGGCAAACCAGGAAGGTCCCAGGCGACTGGAAGCTGGCAAATGTGACACCACCTCCAAGAGGCCCAAAAGAAGGATCTGGGGAAGCACAGGCCAATGGGGTGAGGTACAACAGTGTGGAGTGCTGGGTCCTGCCCTCGGGTCACAGTAACCCGCTGCAGCTCCAGGCNGGAGCCACCGCTTCCAGTACAAGAAACTTTTAAGTCACCGAGGCTATGTTCACCTAATATCTACATGTATCACATGCCTTACGTTTTTTTATTTTAAAACTTTCAACAGCTTTGCATATGCAATAGCAAAAGAACTGCCCTTGGATTCAGCTGAAGCAGGATACAGCAGATTATGCAGGTGTTCGTGCTCAGCAGAGAGAGACACACCAGATACACTCAGCTGCTCTATCTGCAACCCTTCACACAGAGTCTGGCACCTCTTGTGATTTCTCTTCTTTTTTTTGGCCTTGGTGTCCCTCAGGTGGATAATTACAGGATGGCTTTCAGGGTAGCTCACCTCCCTTTCAAAGAAGTACACAGAAGAAAACACACAGTCAAGGATTATACATCCAGAATGTAAAATGCCAAAATGCTATAAGCCCAGTACATGCCATATGCAATCCATAAAATTAATACAGAATTACAGCACTAAAACTGATTATGAATAGTGCTAAATGCAAGCACAGAGGGAATATGTGTAGAAGACAGAGTTACATCCTTCAGCAAGAAACATTTCTCTCTCACTATACAAACTTGAGAAAAAGATATGCACTGAAACTGTATTATCTGGTTTATTCACACCAGATTATTAAAATTTACTAGAATTTTTCCCCACAAGCAGCAATTTCCTGAGTAGGTACTTTGTATGGTTTAAAAAACCCCTCAGCAACAACACATCTTTCATTAAAAAACTAAATTTAAAGGTAATTAGGCAATGCCACAGTTGGAAGGATGCGGCAGAGGCAGGACGTTCTGCCCAAGTCCATCCTGAAGACGTTTCAACACTGACTGGAAGGATCTGCTCTCACAGAATCGTGTTTATTCAGCTCTTCTTGCTAACGCCAGATGAGTTCAGCCGGCACCAAGCAGAAGGGTGGGTTTGATCACAGCCAATGAGCAGACAGATTAATTTCTGGGAAAATTCTGGGCAGTGTTTGAACTCTAAGTTCTCAAAACTAAGAGAAATCTTCAAGCTTAGGTTTCTGTGGGCTTTACTGAACATTTTTTTAGATGTGGATTCGAACCCAGTTTGCTTGTTTTGCCGTAACTCAAAAGTCAGAACAAACTGACTTGTGAAGAAAACACTGTTTTTCCTATTCAGTTAAGAGTATGGGAGCAATGATTTGACAGTAAGACAGTTTTACAGAACGTAGAAAAAATCTCTTATGACCTGCTGTCTTTCAATAAAATAAAATCAAAATCATGAAAACACAGAGCTACCTTATCAGCCCACACGAATTGCTGTTTCCACTTATGTTAATAAAACAACACGGATTTAAAACAGCAAAGGACTGAGACTGACTAAAACCAGTCATGTTTCATTCCAGAAAAAAGTGAGAGGTAGGCTTCCTTATCAAGAAAATAGAGAGAAAAAAAATATATATATATGGAATATATAGCGAATATAAACAGGCTGCAGTGAGAGGAAACTAAGATGAGCAGAATAAATTAAACAGATAATTCAAAAATGCTGCAGAGGTCTTTTGTGGGCAAAATGATAAAACTTTCACAGCAGGAGAAACTTCACTACTAGAAATGAACCTAAGAAAAGGCAGCACTCTTTCTGCTTCCTTTGTCTAGAAGTATGCATTCAAACCCATGACTTTATGCAATTAATGTGTGGACTTTGCCAATACTGCTTCATGTGCATCAGATAATGGGACAAAGCTTACAATGCTTATTTTATCACACTTACAGCCTTCTAAATATTGGGACATTCACTTTTGCAAATACTTTGAGAACCACAGATGAAAAGAACCAGGTTAACAGTGCAGTTATTGATTATAGCACCTCCCATTATGTTAAATATTCTCCTGCCCTTTCCTCTTCAGACACAGTTTTGTTGGTTTTTTAGCTTTAATGCCTTTTATCAAAACTGATTACAGTATCTGCCTTGCATGTGTGTAACTCTGCTATCCCACAGCAACATCCCAAGTCCACCACTTTTATTAGTATAATTATAATCAGCAATAATATTATTCTATTGCAGTATATTATTTATTGTATATTATTGTTATTTTTATTGTTATTATAGAACTGGCCTGCCTGGGAATTCTTTCTAAGCCTGCTGCTCTGCCAGATACTGTTTTTCACCTCTTGTTGGATGGCACAGCTATTCAGAATCCCACTACTTGTCAAAACACTTACACAAAACTCAACTTCCTGCACTTTTCCAAGAACCTGCAGAACATTCAGTACTTACTTTGCAAAGGTTGCTCCTAAAAGTGTAGGGATTATGTAATGAAAGAGACCCCTGAGTACTGTGCATTCAATGCGTTATTGTAAAAGCAGATAAAACAGATGATACTTGAGGAAAAAATAAATTAGGGGCTTCTCACAGCGATGAACTCAACTGCAAGGTATGAATACACAAATACTCAAGCCAAGGCAAGTGAAAACTTTCAAAACTCAAGAGAACTCTTCATGGAATACAAAGCTAAGCTGAGAGAGGTACTTGACTGAGTGGTTCAATGCATTATCCACAACAAAGCTACAGCAGTAGCTAATTTTTAGTTTGATCTTTATCAAATACAGGCTGTTTGCACTGATCTGACAAAATAGATTAAAACAAGTTTGAACGTTTTGATACGTAATTTCCAATATCAGATTTTTTTATTTAAAAAAATCACATTCACTGGTGTCATGGAGCATCCTTTAACAGGAAGCATGTTTTTGTGGCTAACACCAAAAAACCCCAGGCACAACACAGAATTCCATGAAACTTTGTATTTAAAGAGCCAACATAACCTTGGCAAACCAACTCACCTGCTTTCTCCTTTACTTCTATAAGGTACTTCCCTGATTTAGAGAAGGCCACAGCTACATTTGCTCACACATGCAGACTGCAAAGATAGTTGGAAATCAGTTTTTCAACAAGAACTATTTTATTTTTTCCTGTAACTGTGGCGCTACATCTCCTTTAATTCCAGTACAGGAAAAATCCCAGCGTTAGCTCAGAAGCAGCTGTTGAGTGGTTTTGGACCTGTTATTCCTCTGCAGCAGTGTGCACGTCCAATTTAATTGACAGGTCACAGTCTGGCCACTTTGCAGAATCAGCTGGCTGGAGTATCCAAAGGTTTGACACAATTCTGCACAATGAGATGATAAATCAAACCAATTGGTCCCTTTGCCTTTTAGGAACTCTAGATCCATTCACCATTATTTTTAAAAGAATAGTTTTTCCTGAATTATCTAACTATGGATGGAACAAAGCCATGAAGTCAAAGCCAAATGGCTCCAAGATTCACAGTGTCAAAATATGAGTTCTTTATAGGTTACAGACAGACTTAATTGTTGAAGTTCAAGTCCAGTTTGAAGCTATTTTACTCTTGCTTTCAAGTCTGTTAACAAGTTTTCATGGGATACAGAATGTTCTATTTTACTACTGGTTCCTGTGTCTGCTAACAGTAGGAAATAAAGAGAAGCTTTTTTGTTTTTTTAATTTGGTTGGTCAAAATTATTAAATGTAATTGTAAACTAGACACACAGAGTTGTATGTTTCACAGTGAACAGCATTCAGTGATAGTCTTACTTTCATCTGCAAAGTCTACTACTGTGAAAGAAGGGGATACTTTTAAAAATATCCTTAAGAATTGTTTTAAAAATACTCCTTTTCACAGGTTTATACTTGGAGAAGTTCTTCAGAAATCTCCCACTTGAAAAACACCCCCTAAAAAACCTCCCCTATGCTGCATGGAAGGGTAAACATCAAAAACAACTTTTTAACTTCATTAGAGATTCAGAATCACAACTGTGCTGAATGTCTCTGTTGCAAGATTTGCATGTTAGTGTTCTCTTCTAAAGCTGGCCAAAATCGACAGAAGCAGACATGAGTTATTCCATATTCCTGATTTCTCAACTACCCTCTACCATCTCCTACATCCAGGACATTGAATAAAAACCAATTAAGCTCCTCTACCTTTTCCTCCACTAGACATTCCTATTTCTCTGGTACTCTCCTGACTGCTTTCACATCCTTCCAAACTCTATTCCTTTCTTTGCGCTCTTCTGTCACTCCTCACTATCTTGCCCAAATTGGGCAGGTGTCTAAAGACGGTGACTGGTATTATTTCCTTTTGTTAAAGAGAACACACTGGAAAGTGTATGAACAGTTATTGAGGCTGTTTTTTTCCTGATTTTGGGCCAAGATGTTCCACGAAACTGTAATTGCTGTTCCATCAGACCCCACACGCTCCATCCCTTCTTCACAGACATTTAGGGCCAACCTTGAGAGGGGCAGCTGGGTGAAAGCTATCCAGAAGTATCTGAATTTTAACAGAAATGTGTGAGGTATTTTACAGGCATGTTTTTTCTAACAGAGCCAAGGTGTTCTGAGCAGTGCTGTGATGAAAAACTGAGGCCAGGCACTGAGCAGTAACTTCTCAACAAAAGCAGCAACAAGTGCAGAACTAATGACCTTTTCCCAGCATTTTAAAGAATCTCAGTTTAAGGACCTCATAGACCTTCTTAATGTAATGCAAACTCTAAGAGCTTGGCTGCATCTACATGAAACACACTTTAAAAAATGGTAGTATAATAGTGCTACATATCATAGCTTTCTTGACCTTTTCTGACACTCATACTGGAGTAAACATAGCAGAAATGGCTTCTGCAGCTGCACCTACAGTGATGTGGCAATTGAGAACTGTCTTCGTGTAGAAAAGCTACATGTCCAAAATGTTTCTGCTTTTCTAAGTTGATCTCAATATAAATTTAACACAGGAGAGTGGTGTCTTACCTGTTGACCTTCCTCTTCTATTACTGCCCGCAACACAACCCTAGAGGTGGTAAAAAGCTGACCTGCTACCATAACTTGGTTCAGAATTCAGCTATGTAACTCAGACCCTGAGCAAGGACTCCACTCACAAAGCAATTTCCCATTTTTTAGCCTCTCAGATCATAGCCCAGACATTTTTCCTTCCCTTGACCTCTCAGGGAAGAAGCTGAGCTTGTGGCATTCATGTGGGGATGCTGCAATCTGACCATGTAAATACAATTTCAATAAAGAAATGTCCACCATCCGTATTAAAAAACAAGCCTTTAAAATATTTGCAATTCTCTAGGGAGAACATTTATTCAACTGCTTTACAGAGTAAGCCAATTAAGGCCAAATATATTACTTGGAAATAGGCTTTCACTGGGTACAAATATGAGCTGGCTTAACAGCATATTGTATACAAAATGTTCTTTGAAAGCTTCTAAGAAAGGTAAAGGCGGAGCAATATAAGCTGTAAAAGTGCTTCTTTAAGGCAAACAAAAAGTATTTTTTTATTCTTTGTTTCTTAGAAAAGTATTATTACCAAAATATTTTCTTCACAATTACTTCCATATTTCTAAATAAAGATTTAAGATTGTGTGAGTATGGATGGAGGATATTTATAGCCACAAAAAAACCCAGACACCACTGAAAACTTATATGAGAAACAGTGAGCTCATGACATCAAGAAAGCATTTAGACTTAGAAGTGTTTAGAAAACCCAGAATAGCAAAGCAAGTGATACACACATCACCGTTTTCCATAATCAAATTACTGACAACTGTAACTACACAGAAAAAAATACATAATTACATATAACAGATGAAGTTTGGAAGCACTGGAGTAAATCATGTTTTTGAAACCGCTGAGATGATTTCATGTGGCGAGTGCAGTACCTGATCTAAAACCCACTCAAGGAACTTGAAATTTTGTCTGTGGTTCTTCAACTGGCCATGAATTTCATTACTCTTACATAAAAAACAGAAAGATGCAGCACAGAGAATGAGAATTCAGAGTTATTTAGCAACAACTTCAACTAAGAGGGCATGGATTTGTGCTCTTCTTCAGCAGCTCACTGTTATGTGCTGTAGAGACTACTTGGTATCGCTCCTGAGAACTATATACACACACCAAACCAATGAGGTGTTAAGTATCCCCGAAACACATGCCCCAAAAACCACATGTAATACAGAAGGTAGTCTCTCTGGATTGAAATGCATATATAACACACGTTATGCTGTCAACATGTTTGTATTACTAATATAATAGAAATAGCTGAACAAATATCCCCTTTAGAAAGAATACTAACTAACTATCTCAGCAAATGCCTTGTAAGGTGTCACATCACAGCACACTCCAGTTAAAAAACTGTAATGCTGCCTGGACTAGTCATAAATAGATGTTTGTTTTATGAATCATCCCGGAAATCATATATTAGCTGAAAACTGCAATTGCTCGCTTCCACTCCTGGAAATCACTTCTCAAGGAGCAGAAACGGTTTAGAGTTAAAATTACAAATCTGTGTTGCTGAGAATCGGAGCGCGCGGCCTGCACTTCAATCCTAGGATCAACGCCAGCATTGCTTGGTGTGAGGGTGTCACTGCTGTCACACGGTCCTGGGTGGCAGCTGCTGTTTGTACATCCCTGCCAGGGCCTTGGCCGCGCTGTAGATCATCTGCCGGCGGGACATGCCGGTGAACACCGCGTGCCAGTCCGTCCTGTTCACGTTCAGCATGCTCTTCTCCAGCACCTCGCCCACGGTCACCAGCAGGCCTGACCACCTCAGGTTGTAGTCCTGAGGGGTGAGACTCTTGGCCTGCGTGAAACAGTTTGAGAAGTGATTACTGAAACTGCTTGGAATTATAAGATTTGCTTGTATCTTCAGCATTAACCAACTTTTGCAAGGAATCATTCTTGTATCAACAGGCAAATTAAAGGGTGTGGGAATCATATTTCAGCCTGCCCCGTAATTTGTCTAGCCAATTTTTTGGATTTCCATGTATCATGATCCAAGCAACATCTGAAGAGTATAACTTAAAACAGGTATACTTAAGAAAGTAAAGACATACTGCCACTATTAGAAAGAAGTTTTGTTTTTGAAAACAGCCAACAGATGGCATCAATAAAAATATATATTTATACAGTATCATTCATCCCCAGCTGGGATTGATCCTGGGGTTGCTCTGATCCAAGGGCAGCACAGGCACATGGCCTTGTTAAACCTCATGAGATTCCCATGGATGCGTTTCTCAAGCTTGTCCAGGTCCCTCTGGACGGCCCCGTCCCTCAGGAGTGTCACTGCACCCTCAGCTTGGTATCACCTGCAAACCTGCTGAGGGTGCCTTCATCCCTCTGTGTCATTAATGAAGATATTAAATCACAAATATTAAATCCAAATATGGACCCCCTGAGGGACACCACTGGTCACTGGTGTCCATCTGGACACTGAGCCGCTGACCAGGACCATTCAACCAATTCCTTACCCACTAAACAGTTGCCCCATAGAACCCACCTCCAATTCAGACTGGGGGACCATGTCCAAGACTTAGAAGTCCAGATAAATGGCATCTGTAGCCCTTCCCTTGTTCTGCAGTTGGAACCAGAAGGGGAACAGTGGGGGAAGTATCACTGCACTTCTCTGGTCTGATGATCATACTGGACATCCCTCCTCATACAGATTTTAATTTGGGTTAGTCTGTGTCCAGTGCATGTCCAGCAGATCAAGTTCATCAGTGTGTTACAGCCTTCCTAAAACTACTGTCTTACAACAATAACAGCATATATGTTTTTTAGAATATGCAGAATAGTTTGGGTTGGCAAAGAGGCCTTTGAAGGTTTTTCCTGTCTTTCTCCGCTGTTTTTTGGAAAGCATTTTGTAGAATTAGAGAGACAGAGCCATATTTCTCCTTTTGCCACTCATCAGCTTTTCAAAGCTGTAAAAACTCAGGAAAATATGAACTAAAACCAATCCCACAAATGCTCACCTTACTGAGGTTGGTGCTACTGAAAAAAACCCAGAAGTTACTCTTTGTTCTCCCGAAACAATATCTGAGGATCAAACCCCAAACAGTTTTGGTTATGAATTCTTCAGGGAAACATTTATTTTAAAAGAATTTTCAGACCAGAGTTAACTAATGAACGACTCTTATCTGGTGTCAGGGAACATGCAGTGACTGGAGCAATTCCCAGTCTGTGCCCAAAGACAAATAAACCATCTCATGAAAAACTTCTACTGGTCATATTTCAGAACTGCACACTACTGCAGTTCATCCCATCATTTCCAATCAGATGAACCATGGTATTTCCAAGATTTAAATCCTTTGATTTCAGAATTTTACATTCTTGTCAGAATAGCACACTTGAAATCAGCCTTGTCTTTTAGGTGGAACTCTGTATGTTCTGAGGGGATTTAAGTCCAAGAATTGATCTGGAAAATAGGAATCTTTTGTTTTTAGGAATGAGTTTTGTTTTTAGGAAAGAGTTTTCAGAGACTACAGTATGCTGCCTGCTTGGTTAGTATTCCCTCTTCTTAAACAGGGAAGTAAAACTTGTGCTCCAGAGTGATAGATATTGCAGAATGAGACTCTTGATTAAGAAATGCTTTACTATAAAAGCCTGAAGATTTTTAGGTAATATAGAAACATGATGCAAAACTAGCTTGTATCCTCATTCCATAAATGAAAACGTTTAAGCGGAGTAACTGCCAATAAGAACTGACATCATAACTAAAATTAAAACTTTAGTCTTATGTCTCAGCTGTTAATTGTTAAGAAAACTGAAAACTCACCTGCTGAACATATTGCAAAGGCACTGGTGTCGCTTGGGTAAATGCTTCCAGGTGAATTCCATGAATTGGATCCTCAATAATCAAACATCCAATGTCAAACCACCTGCAGTGATGTGCAAATTGTTTTATTTCTGAGTACTGAGCACCACTCTGTTGAAAACCAGCATGCTAAAAGTTGAATTATGAACATTTTACAAGCTCTATTACAGCTGTAGTAATAATGTAATAATGAGAGTCATAACGTGTTGTGGTGTTTTTCAAGTGACATTTACATGTGTCAGTTTTCATACATCTATCTCTCTCTCTATATATATCTCATAATATATGCATATAAAGTACATAAAATACATAGAAATACAAATTACATGAAACTTACGAATCAAAGAAACAAAGAAAGCTGGTGGAGTGGGTGTGTGGGCAGACATAATTCCTTGGGCACAGTTATTCTGCTACAGTTTTCATTCAATCTTTCAAACAACATTTCTCATTAAAACAACCCTCCCTAACAATTTTAAAGAAAATAATATGTTTATCATTCATGTTCAACATTCAGAAGATTTTTTGGCAAGCCTAATGCTGTAACAATCATTTAAATGATTTATTCAGAGAAACATTTAAGCCTTTCTGGGTCACATTAGTTTCTTGAGTTTAAACTTAAGAGTTTAGTGGAGCCAGACAGGAAGAAGCACTTCCATCACGTTTGTAGTAGGGAATAGAGCACTGGAATTCTCTGACTTGCAACTGCTACAGACTGCTGAGAAAGCTTCATGGTTAAATATAACTTGCTTCCAATTAATAAAGAAGTTACTGGTATTTTTCCAGTCTTTAATGTTTGAATTTTTGTACATATGATAGGTTTTATTTATTTTTTTGACAGATACTCTACTTTTGCTCTATTTTTAAAGGAACATTTAGTATTTGTAGTGCAATATGAATGATGAATTCTCTAAAGTAAATAGAAGTAGGAAGAGTTTTAATTTTTGTTTAGTATTTATTCACATCTAGTCTGATTTAGATGTTTTATTGTCTTTTCACAGAGGAGTAACTATGACATGTTATTGGTAGTGGTGGGTGGTTACTTGAAACTCCCATCCTTTGGACATGCACAATAGAAGGAAACTAAGTTTGCATCAAGAAAAACTCAGCATTGTCCTTAATGTTTTGGAAATTAATTATAAAGCTACTTCAAGAACTGCCTGTCAAACAGCTTGTTACAAAATCAAGTTGGAATGTATTTTAGGAAACCATTTTTATGTGCAGTGCAAGTTAGAAGTAGTAAGTACATTCTCAGTGAAAGGGAAACAGAAAATACATTATTTGATAAAATCATATTATTCTAAATGCCAGATAATCTCCCACTATCCATTCTGATACAATTTCAGAGACAAAGAAGGGAGGATGCAGACAAGAGTGAACAAACTATCAGCCAAATTCCAAATTTTAATTAATTTTTTTACTTTTTATGTTCACTTCACTGTGTTTTTGTGTCATGAATCTGGTAAAACCTGACAAGGATTTTTTTATATTAAAGTCTCCAGATGCCTGGACAAAAAGCTGAACATCACCACCAAAACTGAGCCTAACAATATAGTTCAGACAAACCCTCTCCTCTCCTCTGCCTTAATTGCCACCAGCTCCTTACAGGCTTGGAGTCAACAAGGAATATTCCCAACATGTACCCACCCTCCTGGAATAAATTCAAGGTTCTCACTTGTCAGGAAGCAGTTCTTCAATGAAGTTTTCCACTGACACAGCAGGCTGCTTCTCGTGGATGACTCCAGTGCGGCGCAGGCTGTCTATCCTCTCCTGGGCTCCCTGAGTGGCAACACAAGCTGTTAGACAAAACTCTGAACCACAGCTTAGTGTAATGCTTGCAGATTAATCCCAAAAGAACACTAGAACACACTTTTTGAAGTGACTCAATAGGAAAAAAACCCAACAACCCAAACTCGTGAAAGGCCAGGAATCCCAAACAGTAACAAAACCCATGATAAAGCTAATGAAATATTTTTAAAGTTTTTTATTTTCCAAGAAAAATAGCCAGGGTAGTACACAAAGAATTCCTAATCTGTAACTGTGACAAGTTTCACTATCAGTTAAAGTATCAGTATATATTTGTGTTACTTTGACATTTTTACAGCTGAAGACTTCTTGGCTTTAGAGTCTTTAAGAGCTTTGGATCAACTTTGTAAGAGCAAGGGAAAGAATCAATTTGTTGTGGTACATATCCAACTAACAGGTAGGAATTATTCCCCTGAAAACTGTCATCACTCTGGAGTTGTAATAGAGATATACAGTGTACTGCAGTGGCCAAACAAGTAAAGAACATGCATGTTATTCTGCTTCATCTCAATATAAAACTGCATCAGATAATACACTGGTATGAGGACATGCTTTATCCCTCTGCCACAAGAGTGAGGGGGAAAGACTTTGTTTTTCATGAATTTTTGCTTACTTTAGTAAACAGAGTAAGAAACAGCTGTTTTCAGGTTTTTCAGTTATTGGCCAGAACTGGTGAAACAACCTTTGCTAACCCTTCCTCTGGGGTGGCACAGCAATTTGCAAGGCTGCACAGTGAATTCTTACTTTTCAAACAGAACACAGATCAGTTCAGGAAGAGCCCTGACAAGTGTTGATCAGTGGGGAGAAAAACCAATCTTGAAGAATCTCTTCTAATTTCTAACATTCCCAACATGATGTGCTGGTACCAGGCTATTCAAAAATGCCTAATATACTTTGGAACTACAAAAATACCACAAAGTATGCAAGATGTGACAGCAATCAATGACAGTATAAGGAAACTGACATAAATGGCATAATACACTGACATACACACTCACTTCCTGTGAATGGGTTTGCAAAAACCCTCAAAAATATTTCAGAGAGCTTTAAACTGATCTAATGATCCAGATTGAGAAAAAAAAAAACACAAAACCCAAACAAACCAAACCCCTTAACCCCCAAAGTAATTACAACAAACAAAAAAAACCCCACCAAAAAAACCCCCAAAGAAAATGTTTACCTATGCCAGAAACCGACCTTCACTTTGCAGAAAATGAGATCTTTCTGAGTGAATTTTTCTTTGCTACTGTTATATACCAACTTACTTTTAAGCCTGCAGCATAGCCCACAGGCTGGGGTGCAATGTTGGACTGTGCAGCCTCTCCAGTCACAATAGCCATCCCAAAGACTTCTTGAAAGGCATCCCGAATTGCTGCAACTTTCACCTCTTTATTAGAAGTAACCACTATGTCCAGTTCTCCCCCAGTTCCTGCAAAAGAGTTTTGTAAAGTAATCTGTAAAAAATACATCCACACATGTAATTTTCCTCCTTCCCGTTGTCGCATACTTCAAATACAGTCTACACCTCAACAATGTTCTCCACCTGCTCTTCTCTTTCTCATACACTGGACAGTAGCTCTTCCATGAAGCAGAGATCACTTAAGTCAGGAATGGAAATTCAGATGAATAACTAAGGGATACATGGATGAATGACAGGCAGCAGGCACTGACCTATTTTCAGGTTCAGCACCTGAAAAAAAACATACCACTCATTCAAGATGACAATTCACAGAGATTTAGGAAAATAACTCAAGACATTCATTTCCAATGATATTTTGGTGCTCCGGGAAGCAGTAAGGAATATTGGTGTGACACACAAAGTCTTATGAATGGGATCAAGAACACTGATGCAGGTCATAAAATTGAGTGAACAGCTGTCAAATTACACAAGATTTAAAAGTAAGGCTCTCATTACTTTGTAGTTGTCTTTGGAATGTGAACTTCAGTGTAATTTATTTTTGTTTAGATATTAAACCTCTATGGAACCAAAAAGCTTGTACACAGTTCTGAGTGTTTCCCGTAGGTGGTATCTCCATAAAGAAGCAGAAGATTTCACTAAGCCTTTTCAGAGTGAAACAAAACAATTCACGGATTTAAAAAAAAAGTCTAGAACTACTATGAAGAACTCAATCACACCTCACATCTGTCTATCACAGCTGCATCACTTTTACTGTGCAGAAACACATCATAAAACTCATCCCTGCTGTGAGAAGCTACCTCAAGAACAGCTAAACCTTTTCTCAAACGTGGAATATGACATCAGAGAAGGCTGCCTAAGTAAACTGCACCAACCATACGAGCTTAAAGAGTTTGCAGTATTTATCCTGATTCAAGAAAAGTTCCCCCCACTGATAATAGTAAGCCTAAAGCTTAAATTTTAATGAAAAAATCAATTTACTTTTTGGATCATACTACTCAGCACACCTCAGTTACAGGAATCATTTTTATGAAGGATCACCAGATAGGCCAGAACAGTAGTAAAACATACCATTCTGGGGTTTTAGGGTAATTTTTTATCATTTTATCAATTGCTCTGCTGAATGGAATTAGGTATACAGATCACTGAACTTTGAGGAATTGTTTTAAACACTTTGCAACTACTAGACTAAAAATAATTGAGAGTATCTTTTTTCATTGATTCTTTCTTGCTATAACTCAACATAATTTAAAAAGTGCTTAAAATTGCCTGCAGGCTTTTACTAAAGTTAGCCTTGCCTGAGTGCTCAGGAACAGAAATACTGTTAAAGAGCTTTTAATGAAACTAAAAACTAATCCATAACACACCTAGCAAAGTACTGCAGAACAACTTTAAGAATGGCAAACGTGCCCCATGTTTGGTTGCAGAATACTGAATATATTCTTTTGTATTAGGGATCATCAAATATCAAAAGCGTACCTTTGTCCATCAGAGATACTACAGAATTGAAATAAAGATATTACAGGAGTTAAAAGAAACCATTTGTGACAAGATGTAATAATATGGAAACCTAAAATGTAAGAAACAGATGCACCCTGTTAAATTCAGGGGCAGAACTGTTACATCAAGTTAAGCTCTGACACCTAAATGTGACATTTCATTCTACCTTGTGTATTATAAACTGAAATGACAGTTCCATATTTAATTTGAGATTCTCTCTTGTCTTTTGTTATAAAAGCACTGTTGTTTATGCTTATGAGGTGACCATTTCCTGTGCAGACAGAAATTTTCTGTTCCAGGAGTGCAGCTCAGATGACATCTTCCCAATGTGCCAATGAAAACAGCTCAGCTCTTTTCAGGAAAGAGATTACAATTTGCTCAGATGAGGGGAAAAAAAGAGATTTCAACCACCTCATCCAGAAGCTTTGGTAATTTCACGTTTTGCTATGAGAAACATGAAATTCCTTTGGCATTGTAGTAATGGAGGGTGAGCAGAGAGAAGAGGGGCCACTTGTTGAGGACATGGTTTTTGCTGATCCCAGAATACATTTCTAGAAGGAAGTACATGCTACGTTTACAAACCTCTGCCCCATTTTCACAACCTGCAACTACAAAAACAATGCAGTGCCTAAACGCCCAAGATGTATACAGATGCTTCCCCTTCCAATAGGACTTTAGAGAACAACCTCTGACTTAGCTTACTCAAGCTAAATCCTACAGGCAAACCATTTTATTAGAATTACTTCCTCCTCCAGATAAAGTTGTTCTGTCAATAAAATGCTGGGTCAAACTATCCAGGATATTGACAGATCCTGTTTTTAAAAAGGGACAGTCATGACTGCAGTAGAAACCTTAAATACACTTTGCCAAATTGTGCCTAATCAACATTTACTGTAGCTTTGCACTGCATCCTGCTGCTCTTCTCCAATACCTTTAGAAGGCATTGCTGGCTGGCCTCACTGGTTTTATTCCCACTCTCCCCTCACTAGATAGTTGCTGGGATATCTTCCCTTAAATGTATCACAATTAACTACTACTCAATAATTAGGTCATCTTCCTCATCCTCTGAACTAGTACAAAACTGCAGCAATGTAGTTAGTTGGGTCACAGAATAGGTTCATCTGAAAAAAAAAAAGCTCAGGAAATCAAAATGATAAAAATATCATTCTAATGGTTTCTTCTCAGTCTTAGCCATTTTTGTTGTTTGAAAAAAGCTGACCAGTTTTTTTCATACGCAGAGCAAGGTCAGTATTGGCATACCTAGGAGGGAAAACTGCTTATCAGACTGCTAGAAAAAAATAAACCATGTCAAAAAAACTAAAACCAAACCACCACCCTCGACAAATGGTGCCTTTTCCTTCCTCATTTTAATCTCAGGTCAGCCATATGAAACATGCAGTGTCCTCTAGTAAAATACAAAATGGTGAGTAACACAAAGCTTTTCTTTCCTATGAATTTTTAAGGTGTAACTGAAATGATTTTACACTTTAAGTGCCTCTAGCATTTCCATGCAATACTTGATGGTTTATCATAAACACTTACTGATATATGGAACCATGCCAGGATCCAGCGTTGTTATCATGGTCTCCACTGAATGCTTGGTTTTATCAAGAACAGACTTCACCATGGGATTCTCAGCTACCCCCTAAATTTAAGCAAACACATTTCCCTATTATCTTCTGGGTTTTTTTCTTTTTTTCTCCTCAAGAAATTCAGAATGTTACAGTTAAAAAAACAAACAAACAAAAAATTAATACTAAGCTGGTCTGTAACATCTGCTGTGCATTACTCAGCACAAACACTGCAGGATATGACTATCAGCACATGGCTTTTCTATTAAAACTTCAAGTTTAAGTATTACCTTCCTCATTAATGCAGAAACAGCCCCATCATCTTGCAAAGCCAGCCAGTGCTTCTCCAATCAGCAGCCTGGCTGCATAACTAACATAAAGTCATTATACAGATGGTTCCTGAACACTGAGACTGCTTCTACCTGTGGAAGATACTTGTATGTGCTCGTTTGCCCAGCACAAATAGAATAATTCATATTTTTATACCAATCCAAAACATGAAGTTACTGCAACAATTATGCAGAAATCAGCCTTAGAACTGCACTAGGACTGCTCAGGCATCTTTGAAAGATTGGAGAAACTTAAACGGTCCCAACTTGATTCCAAACCATTAATTTGTCAATTTTAGATTGTCATAGTTTTCAATTTTACTGAGCTTGAAGGAAATCTGAAAGAAAGGTGTATGATTTCTTAACAACATCAGAAGAATAAAAAGGCATTTCAAATTACTTCAAGAAAAGAAATAAAGATAACTGTGGCAGCTACTGTATAAGCTCTTCTACAGGAAATTCAGGATGCTTTTCCATAGAAATTACCACTGCATGTCCCAGATTCTGGCTCATCTTTAAAAAGAACAGAGTCTGATGTGGGCTTACATATATCAAGAACTTGACTGTTTCAGTGTAACTAATGATTCCTCATTTTTTCACTTACAAAATTCTCAAGAAGTGGTTACTGAATACACAGAGCATATGGAATGCTTGACACTGCATTCCAAATGCAGTATCCAATGCAACCAAAATCTTCATTACTGGAGTCAGTAATACAGACTTTCTCCATAAACAGAAACAGGATACCTTTTGGATCCTAGTGGCAACACTAAAACGTGGGTGAGATTTGCTCTTCAATTCATTTGCAAATTAAAGCTCTGGTACTCTAAATAGGGCTACAGAAACAAGTTACAAGTAAAATGTTCTCTTCCAGGACACTGCCACCTACTGCAAATATTAGGAGGAATGTAACAACTGAAAGGAAAACATCGTGACTGAAAGGAAGAAGGAAGATGTGTTTTTATGATCATGAGAAGACATTTCTCCCTAAAAATGGCAGCATGACCACTCTGCTCTCACTGTACTGATGGAGAATTAATCTTGCTCTTTAAGACTGTATCACTGGAGTAAGGCAGGGCTCAGTCTGCCATGTCGGACTTTTCCTCCCAGGTTTTCATGCTTAAAGAGGATTGAAAGCCCTTCAAAAATTCTTCAAGCCCACTGGGACAGTCATCTTCATTCTTCCTTCAGGTTCAGTGTGAGATTGGACAGATTGTGGTGCTGCTCTTGAAGACAGCTCAGTGTTCCTGTACAGCCCTCAGATCTTTTAACCACACTCTTCACAATGCTAGCTGAATGTAGAATCTCTTACAGCTCCAGAAAGGTTACAGGCTAATGAAATTCTACTAGTTGATGTTGCTGCTTTTTTCCTCTGTCTGATTAGATTGCATCACAAGGAGTATCTGTTCTGCACTACACATTCCATGCCTCCTAGCAGAATAATCCTACGAAATACCTTAGACACTTCTTTGTGATTGAAAAAATATGTAGTTTATCTCTCCTTAAAAACAGACAAAATATAACTTGATTGTTATAGAACAAGCATGACTTGCAGCCCACAAGAATCAAACTCAGTAAATTAGGAAGTTATAAACGGGATATACAAAGCATTCAGGTAAGGTAAAACAGACTTACCTTTTTCTACATACAGTCTTTGTAAAGTAAAAATTACCTTTCAGGTCTTAAAGGGGTTCTAAAATTCCATCTGGTTTAAGAATATATACATATCTAACAGGTTCTGTAATGTGTTCCTATTACTAAAAATTAACCTAGAACACCTGCATTTGTGTAGGCCCCTCTCTTCTATACAGAGAAAAAGTAAAAGCATAGTTTCAGCAAACACCGCTACTAAAAACATCCACCTTGCACATGACACTGGAAAAAATAAATGATTTACAGTAGCACGCATTTAAAGAGTAAGACATGTCTTCCTACTGTCAGTACAAATTGGTATTTCCTCCTCAAAGTAACAGACAAACCCCACACCTTTATAAACCCCCAGAGTCCTCCAGCAGGTGCTCCACTCTGGACCGTAGATACTCTGGGGTCTTCATGCTCCTCAGGAAAAGTGATTGCAGAACCAGTAACAGGAGACAAAGTCGGTGAGAAAGTTGCCTGTTGAGTAATGGGATCTGCCAAAACACCTGTAAGAGGGAAAAATAAAACGTAAGTGTTTGATTTCTTACACTGAAGCACCATGCAATTGTTTAACAGGAAAACAGCAGGAAGAATAGAACAATTCCAGGCTAACTCATCTCACTTCTTGAAGGCCCAGGAACAATTCTGCTTGTTGAAGGCTAGCAGATCTAATGAACGCAGCCATATCCACTAACAGAACTGAGACTGCCTGTACATTATGTACAGTCAAACAATCATTTTTTTCCTTATCACTCTAATTTTAAAAATTGTCCCTTTTTATTGTATTTAAATTTTCATAATTAACTCTCAGTAGAGAAAAGAGAGAGTAAGTGTTAGTGTCTGCACAAAGATAAAGGAATGTTCCCATACAATAGGGAAAGTAAGTTTTCTAACACCAAGTGCTGGAAACTAACATTAGTAGAAAAAGGAGGAAGCTTAACATATTTTAAAGGAAAACAAAAGAAACTAAAACAGTAGAAAAATAAAGGATGACCCTTTTCCCCATGACTCAAGCCTATTTTAACAGATTTTCCAACACTAGCCTTAATTGAGAGTTATTTTTATTATATGCTGCACAACTGATAGCTCTTTTCAGACATTTTCCTAATACAGACTACTTAAAAGAGATATCACCAATAATAATAAAAGCTTGGCCCAACTGTAGCTGAAGAGCCAAGTTTCCACTCCACAAGCTGAAAATGACATCAGTTCAGCAACCACAGCAACTGCCTGTCTGGAAGGTATGTATTTTTAGCCATCCCAATGCAATTTTGTGGCTGGAAACAAGAAAATAGAAGCTGGTGTCACGTGATGGACAGCTTGTCAGAGACAGATTTTCAGAACAAAAACCTGAAAATTATGAGTTTACAGCCTGTGATTGTCATTCTGGGGAAATATAATGGTTGAAGGTGGCCCTCTGAGCTAACGAAAAGCTGTTCAGCTGGGCTTTGCTGTGCAAGTTAACAAAAATAAAACTTCTCAGACAAAGATGCTCCTGTGAACCTGAATGCCATCAGAACTTCAAGTGGACTCCCCGTCTTCGACCATGACTGTATTTTAAAGGCTATTATCCCTTCTTCTAACTACATTAATTAAGAGTATTATCCCTTCTTCTGAGTACAACTAATTAATTATGTATACCTGGACGACTAAAGCAGCCACCCAGGAGACTCCCCACCCTGTCCCACAAACAGGAAAGCAAATAAACAAGGAGTCACCTGTGACTGGAGGTGCAGAAAATGAAGGCATCAGCGGGCTCTGAGGTGCTCGGCCAGCATGACCTCTGGTGATATCGTAGGTGGAAGACATGGAAAATCCTGAAATGGGGGGACCAGTGGGAGGTCCCGGAAGACCAGGGCCAGTAGCAGAGCTCAGTGGAGGAGGAGCAGACAACTGGGACAGAGGGGTGCTGGAAGCTGGAGGGACAGGGCTTTGGGGTGATGCAATCGTAGAAATGGTGGCAGAAGGCAAAAGTGGAAGAGAGGTCATGATCGTCAAGGGAGGAGGAACTGGGGACGCTCCTGCTGGCAAGGGTGGTGAGTAGGCAGGAGAAGATGGCATGGTTGATGTGGCAAGGGGGCTGGACAAACCTACAAAAATAAGTGGTGGGGGGGGGGAAAGAGAGAAAAAAAGAATTTTAGAAGTCTTAATCTCAGGGATTCAGTTATGTAATTGTTCAGACATTTCACGATTATTTTTGAAGTGGTCTGTTTGGGTTTTTTTCCTTCAAAAAGAATTTTAGTTCTACTCGAGTTTCCATACACCACCAATGGCACTCGGTCCTTGGTGACAGTATCTTGTAATACACATCTCTTCTTCTTGCATGACCCTACTTGTCATTAGCTTATCAATATTCAACTACTGAGTTCAGAGCAGCTGACTTTCCTCAGAAATTTCTAGCTAGTTCTATTCTTCTTGAATGAGTGCTACATCAACTGATGATGCAGGAAGGGCTATCTCAGGAATAAAACACACACTGCTAATATTTGGGAGGGTGGGAGTTGTTTCAGAGGTGTGGCACTGTAAAATGGACTGAGCATAAGGCAGCCCTCTCTTCTCTGGCACTCATCTTCCTGATCTCTCTGCTTTCCCTGCTCCAGTCAGATCCTCAGCTTATCCTTGGATAAGCCAATTTTCTTCTACACAACCAAGTTTAGCCAGGAAACTAAGAAAAACAGAAATCGCCATGTTTGATGGCAGTAACATGTTGGACCAGCTTAAGCATCTCACTGGCCTCAGCCTAAACATCAGTCACGATCAAACGATATGCAAATCACACTAATGCCATGGTCTCCAAACTTTTTGTCACACACACCCATCAGCAAAAAAAAATTGAGCATCCATTCCCCCATGTACATTTATTTATTTATATATTGTTGACATGCACCACTGTACCAGTATGTTACGTATATTACAAAACATACACAGCAAAAATTTAAAAATTATGAGATAAAGACAAATGAAAAAAAAGAAATTTCTTAAAAGTACAAAATATTTTCTGCTTCCACTAAAAGCTGCTTTGATAATATACTATCAGTATATTATAGTACATTAATAATGGTTAATATACAATATAACACAACCATTGATGATAACTTCTTACGTAGTAGTGCCACTGAAGAAACCTCATTTTACATCTTGGTTTAACACCTCATGATGCAGGAATTTGAAGGTCTGGTTCTACATTCAGACTACTCTGATACTTGGGTTTAAAGGCTGGAAAAGACACCTCACAGAGATCCACATGGAAGAAGTGCCTTGTTGGCTGTGCTTGATGTACCATGCTATTCATTTTCCACTCCCACCCATAAATCATGCAGAAGTTTTCCTTGAAATTTAGCTGGCAAATTTTCATCTTCCCTAATGTCCATCTCATGTCCTTGCAAAATGAATGTGCTGTGTTTTTGTAGCTTTAACAAGTGTGTTCAAATCCCACGGAAACTGTTTGGAAAATGTTTACACAGGTCAAGAAATCCTCTTTGCAAATTAATGTCTACAGACCTGACAGTTTTCATGCAACACTTGCATTGGTTTTGGCTGCAGGAATGAATAATGATGGAAGTATTTCCAAATACCAGTTTTGGAAATCGTTTCTCAAAAACGTGACTTCCTTACAAAAGTACTTCCTGTATCACTCCTTCTTGAAATGTCACCTTTACCCGGAAGGGACAAATTGTGAGAGCATTTTTTTTTTAAAATATCAGCCAGGTAGTCCACTGCTGACAGCCTCTTGTCATCACAGAAAACATCAGCAAAGCTGTCACAATTTTGTAAAAAAAAAAAAAAAAAAGTTCACATCCACATTAAGTTCAACAACTCTTTTACAGACCTTGACACTGGTGGCCAGCAAACCTCTGTGCCATATGAAAAAAAAAACCAAAAAACTTTCATGGTCATGCCCCATCTCATTACAAAATACTGTACAAAAATCGACTATTTCAAGACCATTTTTATAAAATTAACCTCATTGATGACATCCTGCAGCACTTTATGCACTTCTGACTCTGGTTGCTTTGCTTGTCTAAGAATGAGGCAGTGAATACATTTCATGTGTGGTAACATCTCTGCAAACCTACCCCATATTTTGACATATTTGAATCCATTTTTATCCTAGTTAAAGCAGTTGTTCCATCAGAGGTTACATTTCCACAGTTTTAATTTGAAGAATTGCTTTTATTATAGAACTTGTTTAATGTTGTGGGCAGATCTTCCAAGTATATTCCTCCTTTAGCACTTGATGAGAGAGACTGCACAAGTCTGACTCAACAATACCACATGCGCCAAAAAATTCAGTATCTGGTATTCAAACATGGTGCTCAGAATCTTGAAAAAACTGGAAAAAGTGCTCTGATTACCAACCAAAGGTGAGACCTTAGAGCACCTTCTAGTACCTAAAGGGGCTACAAGAGAGCTAGAGGGACTTTTCAAAAGGAGTGACAGGACAGGGAGAGTGGCTTTAAACTGGATGAGGGCAGATTTAGATCAGATATTGGGAAGAAATTGTTCCCTGGGAGAGTGGGGAGGCCTTGGCACAGGGTGCCCAGAGAAGCTGTGGCTGCCCCTGGATCCCTGGAAAGTGTCCAAGGCCAGGCTGGACGGGGCTTGGAGCACCCTGAGATAGTGAAAGGTGTCCCTGCCCACGGCAGGGGGTGGAACAAAATGATCTTTAAGGTCCTTTCCCACCCAATCCATTCTGGGGTGCTGTCAGTATTAAAACACAAGTGATTATTCAGGTTTACCACAATCCCCTAGAGGACTGTAAATCTGTTTTAACTCCCTCCTGTGCTACCCTATGCACTGCAGTAGAAGGTATTATTCCCCTGACCCTGTATGCTTAAAAAATACAAGTGCATCCACATAACTTCCTAAAATAGTTTCAAGAATTAAAAAAATGTTTAAAATATTCTCTATGGTATCAGACGTATTACAGATAAGGAGCCCACCTCCATGATTAAGAAACAATTTAAACCTCACCAATTAGCCTGGAAAAAAGAACTGCAATTATGCTGATTGCAACTGCTTTTGTAGTGCTTCAAAAGACATGAATAAAGGTTTCTGTACCTAATGTGACAGGTGTAGCACCAGCAGCCACCCCTGCTGTGCTCGGAGGGGGTGTGCCAGGTGGAGTTGTCTCTATCCCACTCTCCTCCATCATCTTCCTTCAGCTATAAAAAGCTGTGAGGGGAAAAAAAAATAAAGCACATTTTGAGAAACAAGGGAGAAGATTTTAAACGAGAGTGCAAAGGCCACAACAGTTATTTACATTTCTGAACAGAGTAGGTAATTCAAATGGGAACTCTAGGGAAAAAAAAGAAGACAACTGACTTATCTCAAGTACAAAATTATCCAGTGGGTCCCTCTTCTCCTGTATCTTCCCTTTATTTTTAGCACTGTGAAAATACCTCAAACTCCAAGACTCTTTCTAAAAACCTTACTGTGCCTGCCCAGCTACAGCTTCCAAAACATACTGGGGGGTACTTAAAAGAGTAATAAAAAGAGAGATGGTTACGTGTCACAAATCCCATATCCCATTGCAAGAAAACTTAACTACAGGGTACAGTTCTGCTGCATTGTTGAGCTGTGGAAATGCAAACCAGGACCTGTTACTTCCAGCATGAATAAAATTATAATGAAATTAATGTACACCTAACAAGTTTTCCAGTACAGCCAATTCCTGTAAAATCCATACAGCACACTTCTCTGGTGATGTTAACAGGTTAAGTAGAAGTAATTGAAGGCTTTGGTTTTTATTTTGAAGGCCAGAAGAATCTTTGGACATATTTGAATAAACCTTTAAAATGCACTACTTCTAAAAACCCAAACCTATATGGTTATTTAACAATCTTAAATTAATGTAAAAGGCCTTAGAAGAAGAAAAGTGGAAAAATTAGGATTTTCATGAACACCAGGTGATTTTCATTCTTTGGTGCACTGGCAGCTTACAAAAATTCCTGCTTCCTCACAAGTACCTGTACCACTCTCTGAGGTAGCAGTCCTTAAGGAACTTCTACTGAAATAAAATTCTTGTGTAAAGTAATTATATATATGAAAAATAGATAGGCTCAAAACATTTTCCACCATATCCATTACATCAGTGGCTATTGAGGACTGCCAGCTTATTCCCTTTTAGAATTTACAGAGGAAAAGACTTAGATAATATGTTGAATAAAAATACTCACATGTATATAAAAAGTAACTCCACTTACAAAAATACAGGGGCTTTCCTCTGTTCAAAAAAACAAAAGTAAAAATTCCTCACTGCCTCATCCTTGTTTCAAAGGTGTAGACAACTCTTAGCCCAATGTGGAGGAAAAATTACTATTATTACTGAATTGAATAATTCAAACAGCAGGATGTCAACGTTAGTTTTGACAAGTGCACTACAAGTTTCAAAAACAAATGAAAGCATCAAAATCACACAGGAGAAACCACAGACCCTCTGACAAATCAGTATGATTTGCATTAAGTGATTCAGGATTAAATGCTTGACCCCAGCCAAGGAAAGCAATGTAAAGATGGCTTGTGTGCAGCACTCTTCAAGAAATTCTTATGACAGGTGGATTTTGGGTTCTGAGCATCTCTAATTCACTTAAAGGCTTCTCTTCAGATGGGTTGAAAGGGTCAGTAACTTCCAGGTTGGGAACAGATTGTCCTTGCAAAGTACCTCTCCTCATCCCTTAGGAAAGAAATGCAGTCTTCCATTAAACTTTATTAAGTTCAAGAATTTGCAATATTAAGGTTTTGACATTTAATCAATTTACAGGAGTTTACATTCCTCTGCACAGATATATTTTTAAGTTATTCTTGCAGTTATACACTGCAAAGCATTAAAGAATTTTCCATTGTGCAATTAAAATTAAAGCACTGACCAAAACCTAGAAACATTTTCTCAAGGCTGTTCCAATCTGCTGCTTGATTTCACCTAATGCCATGATTAAAAGCTGCTGAGAGGTGCTTACTACTTAAAATAAATTCTGTGGCCGTGCAGAATGACTGGTAAAGTTCCACAGAGCAGCTTTCCAAAAGCTCTGCAAGGATTTTTCAAAGCTTCAGAAACCTATTACAGTGGTGGTACTGGGGGGAGGGAGAAGGGGCAACCCCTCAAGAGGTCACCTGACATCTGGAAAGTCAGGAATTAGTAGAAATATGAGTAACTCTGTAGTTGTTTTTCTCTATTAACTCCGCAATAAGAAAGATTAAGAACAGAAACAGCAAGCCCAAATGTGCAAAAAACTCATGTCAAGTTGCTGAAATACGATAAAAATCCCATATGGAAGTGACTTAAATGATGTCTTGACTAATATGGAGCCTGCACAAACAACAGCTTTCTGTACACTGATTTTTCAGTATAACCCAGTCGTGGTTTGCAGGTACTGCATTATTAAAAAAAGGAATAATTTAAAGAAAAAAGAATTAAGGGTAAAGACAAGGCATGGGAATAGGCAAAAGAAAAGCACAAAGTGCAATGAGTAACTAATAACTCATTAGCTAATAGCTCACCGTGTTGAAATAATCCAGCACCCCACATTATTAAAATGATCCTACAGGATATATATCAACATAAACGGCCTACCCAAAACCAGCTATATGTGAGGAATGGGGAAGCATTTGGGTGGAAAAGTTATTACAGTAACTCTCCATAACCCAAGCCACAAACATATAATTTGCAACAGGTAGCACCTGAAAACTCAGCCTAACCTGTTAAGGAAGTGACTTTTGTGCCTTCTTGCAAACTGAAACATTTTGGTTTACTAAACTGAAGGGGCAAAGGAGAAATCCAGGAAAAGAGACAGGGAAAGTGAAGCACTTGGAATTAGGCGAAAACAGTATCAGTACTGCCATCTAGTGATTTGTGACAAGAAACTGCTAATTCGATAGTGCCACGTTTTGGTAGAAGGAAACCCTCGTTTGTTTTTACGTGCAAATAGAAAAGAAGGGATATGGAAAAGAGAAATACAGAAAAAACATATTTCCAGTGATCAGTCCTCCTTAAAACAAAACCTTTAGGAAGTAGAAGCATGAATTTTGTTTGACTTTGATCAATTATTTAGTTAAAAAACACCCCGTTTTAGTACAATGAAGACACTATGCGGATGATGCTAAACCCTCATATTACACAAAGAAAATACAGTACATCCACAAAGTCTATCTTTAGAACTATTTCTACCAATTCTTACCAGCTGAACCTCAACCATTAACCTAAAGCCAAATGTCAGCCATTAACCTAACTACCAAACTAGGGAAATTAGGCTGTGTATACTGAACAGAAAACCAGGCTACAACGGTGACTGAAATATTTAAATTAGCTTTAGCTCGTGCTAAAAGCAGAAATGAAATAATTTGATTTAGAGACTAAAAGGCTTACCCAGGAAATTATGCATCTTTTCACTTTAGTTTAATAGAAAGTAATTACATTTGTGCTAATATTTTGCAATAATCTTAATGACTTAACCACACTTCAAAAGCATTCTTCAGGTTATTACCCTAAAATACAGAAATTCACAGCTAATGATAAGATTACCTACAAATGAAGATTAGCAAATTTCATGTGCATCAAAACACATCATCTAGAATCAACCGTACTTCAGAGTTTATAATGAGGTGTATTTTCAGTCATCTTTAATTGATTCCTTCTTCTATTTCAGTAGGTGCTCCTGCTAATAAAAAAAAAAGAGGCAAAAACAAAACCCCAAACAAACAAAAAAACAAACAAAAAAACCCACCCATAAACCCACAAAAAAGAAACCACAATATATTTAAGTACACTGGGAAGGGAAACTGCTCTCTAAATAGAGCCTAAATTGAAACATAACCACTACACTGGAACACTAAATTGAAATGCCACTAAACTTTTTGACTTTAATCACAGTAGGCAAAACTTTTAATTAAGCTCTGACAGTGCTGGCTGCAGACACTGCTCATGGCTAAGCACATGCTGACAACTGTCCAGAATAAGGTGCAGCTAATGTCAAACAAAACGGCAGCACTCTTAAAAAACAAAAAAGAAATGAAAACAGAGCTGGACTCTGAGTATATTTAAAACTTTCATATGAAAAATCCCTTGCATTGTTTTTTCCCACTTTAGACAGGGAGAGCACCAAGGGCTCAAACTTCTTTCAGCCTCTGGTCTGGAAAACACAGGCAGTTCCCAGGGGACATACAAAGTCTCACTGAAGCCAAAGAAAGTGCACAGAGAGATCATCGGTTTAATCACCTCATGCTGAATGACTTGTTTCAAAGTCCAAAGTCTTAAAAAGAGGTGATCAGGAGCAGTAAAAAACAACAACAACAAAAAANGCCAAAGAATAAGAGGGGGGAATTGCTATACACAAGTTATTTTGAGTTGGCTTTCGCCATATCTTCTATGAGTTACGAACTATATTATGAGTTGTATTATTAAATATTATGATATTTTCCTTGGGAAACATCAAGATAATACTACGTTAAAATGTTTAATGTTGCTAAAATAGTCTGGTTGTAAGGTTGGTTTTTACAGAGGGTGTATGATTCGTGTATTGTAACATTCATCCTGTAAGTCTGCAGTGGGATGAGCTGTTGCTGGCCAGACTTTGAAGACACAGCCATAAAAAGAGTGGGATTCCATCCAGTGAGGACCCTGACAACCACAGAGACAGAACTGCGCCAGCATCCAAAAGAGTGATGGGGTGAGACTATGCAGAACTGTAAATAAATATGCATCAGGCTGATGCAATCACAGGGGTATAAAAGGCCAGACCACCNCAACTGAAACCCCCAGAACTCTCGTATATCTCTTTTCTGAGACTTTGGGTTCTTACTGATGTCATACCTTGAACAATGCACCTGTGTGTGGGGTCCTCCTTTGACTTGAAACTTGAGGTAACTTTTCCTGATTAAGGCTTTAGAGCCAGAAACTGAAGCTAAGTCAACTTTCCTCCCATTCATAATTGTTATAAACAAGTTACTGNATTTTTAATAATGTTTCCATACTGGATGTGTGTCTGACTGCACCAGCTAAACAGTACTGTGCACTTGTTATTTTGGGGCTCTGTTTAAGTTGTGCTTCCTCCAAGTTAACATGGGCACTTCAAAGATGTGACCTGAGCTGGAAAATCCACAAAAGAAATAACTGCACAATGTGCTAGTTTTCACGTCTTGCAGTATAACTTAATGCAGAATCTGATGTACTGAATTATCAGTAGATACTGAAAAATACTCAAGATAAAAGAGAGTAGATTTAGGTCAGATANGCATTAAAATGTTTACACAGGTAAAAAACCCAACATACAGCTCAAGCCAAAGAATAAGAGGGGGGAATTGCTATACACAAGTTATTTTGAGTTGGCTTTCGCCATATCTTCTATGAGTTACGAACTATATTATGAGTTGTATTATTAAATATTATGATATTTTCCTTGGGAAACATCAAGATAATACTACGTTAAAATGTTTAATGTTGCTAAAATAGTCTGGTTGTAAGGTTGGTTTTTACAGAGGGTGTATGATTCGTGTATTGTAACATTCATCCTGTAAGTCTGCAGTGGGATGAGCTGTTGCTGGCCAGACTTTGAAGACACAGCCATAAAAAGAGTGGGATTCCATCCAGTGAGGACCCTGACAACCACAGAGACAGAACTGCGCCAGCATCCAAAAGAGTGATGGGG
>VYXC01001277.1:77644-109952 GCA_013397175.1 Platysteira castanea
GGCAAACCAGCGAGGGCAGGAGAGCCAGAAGGCAGGCAGGCTGGTGCCAGGGCAAAAGAGGGAGCAAGTAGGCCAGCAAATAAACAGTAATGAGTGCCAGCCAGCAGCCTCGAGGCCTGACAGAGTTGGTTTTTATACCCCCGGGCCCCTCCCAAAGCCTGCCTGCTAACAGGGGACCATTGGTCCAGACCAACCTTCCTGTGCCGTCCATTGGTGGAGAGCTCTTCGCGACCTGGTTGGAGAAGCCCCTCCACAGTGTCTCCTACTGCCTGCCTCGTGTGGGATGTTGCCAGGCAAAGTCTCCCCAGAGATGAGGCTTACCCCAACAGTGATTGAAACACATGGACCAAGCATCGATGATGCAAGGACATTTATTGAAAAGAGGCATAGATACTCACACTGTTTAAGCTTCTGTAAAACAATTTCTGTTTGTTCTACCTATGTGCTAGTGAATGCATAGCAAGCTATAATGTTACTTTTCCTTTTGTGCGCTTGCTTATCTTGTTGCCTGCAATCTTCAACAGGGTGTTCTGTTCTGAGGATGTGATTTTTGTACTTTCTTTTTTCTGCCTCTTTCTCACACCTCCTGCTGTACCATTTTTAACAAGCTAGCCATGCTGTTCATGCTTAACTCACTCTGGTCTGCAATATTCCCCCACTCCTGGCTGCCTCCTGCAAGTGGCAGGTGTATGCTCCCTCCCCCCACATGCCTCTGACAACCCCGACAACCAGAGTTGAAGCAAACTAAAATGCCTGAATTCAAACTGAATTGGGTCCTCACACCACCCCATGACTCAACACTGGTTGTCTGGTGGTAATGATATAGAGGGGGGAAAAAAGCAGAAGAAGAGAGACAAGAGTCGAAAGAACTTGAATTTCAGTTGGCTGAGAATACCAGCCTTAGATATTTAACACTGTCAGCTGATGTCCCAACCATGGCACTCATTTTCCCAACAATATGGTGAATCAAATGGATTAAACATGGAATAATGCAGGATAAAAACATCAACATAGCTGAAACGCAGAACAGGAAGAACAAGATGAGCTTAACTCCTGGGTCCCCCTGGGTCCCCCAGGTAACCAAGAGATTGGATCCCAGTTCCAGGAGTCCCAGGTTTGGGCTGGGACATGAGCCAGCTTGCGCAGCCCTTTTGTTATTTCCTTTACTATTTTTCCATTGTTGGCTATTTTAAGACAGCAATTGGAATCATTCAGTTTTCCACATACCCCACCTTCCTCTGCCAGTAAATAGTCTAAAACCATCTTATGCTGGAATATAGCTGTATGCATGTGTGTGGCCTGGTCTGCCAGCAGATCCAGGGCATGGGCTATTTCGTTAGTGATGATTTCCAGGACGGCCTGTAGGCGGATTATGTGGTTGAGATTGTAAATAGGCTCTCTGGGTCCATAAATAATTTCATTAGGGTTCCAGGCGGCTGGTATGTTGGGGAGTCCACTGATTTCCTTTCCAGTTTTGGGCACTGTTTCCAGTTATGGAGACATCAGTTGATCTTTTCTGATGCTGTAAGTCATCATATACTTTTACACCTACTTGGTTTCCCTCCTCCCTGGGGAAGAGGAAGAACAACGGCTGGATAACTCCAACGTAACAACTCCCGGTCCAATTCTTAGGTAGCATTTTAAAAGCCCAGTTGCCACAAACCCAGTAGTGTCCCTCCAAAGCAGGGCTTCCCTCAGGGAGAGGACCACCCCATTTCTCAGCGTATTTGTGACCATATGTCCAGTTTGACCAGTATGATCCCATGGGAATGGGGAAACCCATGGCTTTGCTGCACCACCAGGCCTGATAACTTCGGGATATGTAGTGTGTACAGTTTCCTCCCACAACTGGAAAACTCAGCCAGGCACCTGTTTCATTAGTCTTCTCAGCCTGGTCATTGTACCAATACCAGGACAGTCTAGCAAATTTGTACGAGCAGTTTTTATATCCCCCACATCCTAAACGGCATGTCCAGAGATACTCACTTTTTCCTACAAAAAACGCTGATGACTGGTAGTGACTGGTGAAATATCTCGCCTTTCTAGGAAAGGCAATAGGCCAGGGTGAATCTATTAACGATTCCTAGGTCTTATTTTTGATCTCACTGGCATGGTCAACAGGGTGCAATGGGCTTAATGGTACAGACACCCAAGGGCAGGTTTGTAACCTGAGAGGGCTGAGAGGGCTCCCGCAAGCCCAGCACTTGGTTAAATTATAATATACATTAATTTAAATATGCATTTACAACTTGTCTCCGCAATGCTAGGAACTCGTTTATCTCCCATGGGTTCCATATTTGCGGGAGAGGTCTCCCAACAGCTGTCAGATAATACCCCCAAAGCATAACAGCAATAAGCATCACCAACATCTTCATCCGGTGTCTCCTGATCTTTGCCTGTTCATGGTACATCTTCCACTCTAAGAAACCCAGGGACAGCCTGTTGCCCTGGTTTTTGCTGACGCCTTCTGTTTTAACTTTGGAGTCAGAATTCTTTCTCACAGGTTTATGTAACTAATAGCCAATGTTTACTTAACGGTATTTTCTGGTTTTCATTCCTTTTGTGATAAGAGAACTTTGATGAGCATCTTTTTTCTCCAGTGGGATTGAGAAGGAAGTGACATGTTCTCCAATCCCTTGTGGAGTTGGGAATTGTATAAGATGTGACATAAGTTAATAAAGTGGGTCTTTTCCCTCCTTTCTGCTGAACCTGGCAGGTGCGAGAGTGTCTTTATTGTGTTTTCCCAGACACAACAGCCAAACCCTGGACATCCTTGACAGACTGCTTATCCTGCTGCCTTGCAAGGGCCTTGCGGAGGTCGTAATGACTCTGCTGGAGATTGCTCCACGAGGAGACAGGTACTGGCCCCAACAGCCCCCAAGGCTTGTTCCCTGTGGGCAGAAGGATGCCGAGACCCTTTGGTGGCAAGAGTTGAGGAGTGCTGCAGGACACCCCCAAGGAGCGAGGCCGTCCATCCCACCATGCTTTCATGCCCTGCTGGGCCTTGTCCAGGCCCTCAGCAGCCAAAGCTGGCTGAGCCAGCCCACAGCCGGTGCCCTGCTCTGAGGCCCACAGGAAACACTATCAGGCCTCCGTTGTGTGCTTGGGCAGTGCCCTGGGGACCTCAAGTCCTGTAGGGCTGGCCATGCTGCTGAGCCTGACACAGCCCTGCGGAAGAAGTGCTCTGCCTTGCAGGGACAGCCTCAGACTCTGGAACTGGCGATCTCCACAGCCCAGGCTCTGGAGAACGTTTTGAAGGAGCTGCACATCCAGCTCTGGCACTGGCACAAAGGGCTCTTCCACGCTAAGGAGGAGGATACCTGCCTCATCAGGTAGCGGCCCCCCGGCATGCCAGGCCTGGGGTGTCTTGAAGTGGGGTGGCTTGGGAATGCAGCCCAGAGCAGGTGCTAAACTCCATCTGAGGATAAATACTGGCACAAGACCAATAACCAACAAGTACCATAAGGGAAAGATTTTTTTCTTTTACTCCCGGAAAAGCTGGCAGCCCACGGCTTGGACAGGTGCACCCTTTGCCAGGTTAAGAACTGGCAGGATGGCCGGGCCCAGAGAATGGTGGTGAATGGTCCTGCACCCAATTGGTGGCCAATCACTAGTGGGACGCCCCAGGGATCACTGCTGGGACCAGTCCTGTTTAATGTCTTCCCTGGTGATCTGCATGAGGGGATTGAGTCCACCATCAGTAAATTTGTAGATGATACTAAGCTGGGAGTGGGTGTTGATCTGCTGGAGGGTAGGAGGGCTCTGCACAGGGACCTGGACAGGCTGGATTGATGGGCCGAGGCCAGNTACAACTCCCTGACAGGAGGGGACAGGTGGGGGAAGTCGAGCTCTGGTCCCAGGGACCAAGGGACAACACGAGAGGACGCAGCCTCAAGCTGCACCAGGGGAGGTTTAGGCAGGACAGTTGACAAAAAATCTTCACAGAAAGGGTGATTGGACATTGGAATGCGCTGCCCAGGGAGGTGGTGGAGTCACTGTCCCTGGAGGTGTTTAAGGAAAGAATGGATGTGGCACTTGGTGCCATGGTTTAATTGATAAGGTGGTGTTAGGTCACAGGTTGGACTTCATGATCTCCAAGGTCTTTTCCAACCTAGTTGATTCTGTGATATGTCCAAGCCCTTTTTTTTTTTCCTTAAGTGGAAATATGACTCTATGGAGAATATTAATTCATAACAAATTAATATTAAATGATTATTAATTGTATGTGGTTAATGAGGATCGCTCTCTTATTTTCTTCCTTTACTAATACGATGGCTGTTTGAATGTACAACAAGCCAATTATTTAGGATTTAAGCCCTCTGTTTCAACAGCATTCAAGGAATACCAAGTTTTAATTCTCACATTTGCACGGAAAAGCCTGGAAAGTAGAACTATACTTTTACAATATTGAATTGTATTTACAATACTGAATTGCTTTTTTGATCTGAGACATTAGACCTCTATGATGGATTTTTCTCTTTTAGTATTATAATTAGTAGGAGTAATTTATTTTATATTTTTCCAGTTATTAAACTGTTCTTATTTCAACCCGTGGAGTTCCCTTTTCTCCTCTCCTCCCTGGAGGAGTGAGTGACTGCCTGCACGGCACTCAGTTGCCAGCTGGGGTTAAACCACAAGAGCAAAAATGACATTTCATACATTTCCCATGCTATTTCAAGATCCCCTGTAGGCAAATGAAAAACAAATGGGAAAAAAAAAATCAAAGCACTTCCCATCTTTTATTAGAAACTTTATTGTATTAAACTACAGGTATGTGAAGTGAAGTGAAATATATGGTAGTGAGAGGGAGAATGATGAACATCAGTCATCTTTGGAAAATATATATGTTTTCACAACCAAACACTTTTTTGTTACAACTAAGGAAAAAAAAAAAGCCGGGCATACTTGATAGGTTTTCTTAAAAAATATAATACAGTTCAATCATATCAAAGTGAAGTCTTGTGGGCTGAAAAACTGAAAAAAGTTACGTGCAGTGCTCTAGCACTGGTATGAGTGTATCAAACGACGAGGTTTTCTCTACAGTAATTGATAAACATACACTCATTTGTTTTCAGTAATTTCCAATACTGTATATACAATCTTTAATATAAAGCATTTTTTGTCAAAACTAGCTCTGTATTCTTAGGTCTGGACTTTATAGCTTCGGTGTAAGAATTACTATTTGGACACATACTGGATAAAAAATTGTAATTAGTGTACTTGAAAATCCAATATATTTAGAGTAACACATTCCTTGCTTCTGATTTTATTTTATCCTAACTTCACTTCAATATGAACTTGAAGATTGTCTCAGCAGAAAGTTTGAGTACAATGAAATCTTCCTTCCCATAATCTGCATGTGCATCTCCAATTAAAGTTAATGGAAGTTCTCTGGGTAGATCAAGATAAGGACAGATTTGATGTGTAACAGTGTGGTGTGATTAAAAATCTTTGATACAGTAAAAAGCCGTGAGGTTCAGTATGCTTCTAAGTGGCCTGAATTAATAATGCCTGCAGTATTTAGAGCCTGAAGTTTATACTCACTACTTTAAAGTCAACTAATAACTTTGTCCAGCCTTTTATTAAAATGGTGACATGTTGTAGGGGAGAGCTACCTCCATTTTCAATGCTCTATTTTGTCACTACTGTAATGTGAATATTTAGAGGCAAGGCATCCCTTTCCATTCCTGCCTGTGGTGAAGCCAATCCTCTGAGCACTTGCTGGAATTGCTACATCAGCTGACCCATTCAGTCTCCTCCACTGTACAGAGTGCACTTGCAGAAGCATTTAAGTTGTGTGAAGACCACAGTGGGATCTACAAGCAGAGCTGTCTGGCAGTCACAAGGATTGAGCTGGGGATCTCTGAAGCTGAGAGCAGAGTGCACTCCGGGAAGTCAAGTGTTCTGAGCACCTTCCCAAGAATCCTTCTCTGAAATCAGTTCACAAGCCATGTGGTTGCCCTGTAGGTACTGCAGATCCAGCTCAGGTTTATTGCAGACATTGCTTCTGCTGACTTACACAGCAGGAGTTTTTCCCACATGCAGAAAGGCAGACCTCAGTAATGTGTGTATTTAGAACACACACAGTAAGCAAAATTATAGTAAACTCATCCACTTTCATGAATATTTAACTGAATATATCACTTGAGGATATGTGATATACTGGAAATATAAAAAAATCTCCCAACATTTATTCAGCTCTTCACTTTTCCATCTTAAAAGAATTTTTTATATGATGAAGATAATTTGCCTTGTGGTCTTCTAAAAGAGCAAGAAGTTTTTGTGAGCTCCCAGGTGTTAAATGCAGCATTTTCTATTCATGGCTTTAGAGAAGAAAGGTTTTATTTTAAAGTCTGTTTCACACAATACAAAAAAGATGTACATACCAGTAGCTCTACATTTTATCTATATGCCTACGAATCCAGTCAATAATTCATCTTAGACAGGGATTAAATGGCAACCAGCCTTTGAAATCTTCTAGCTAATTTCTGTACTCGCAAAATCCAGAGGTAATGGAATTCTTTATTCTGAGGATGTACAAGAAATGCCCAGGGAATTCCAAAACAGCCACTATCCTTTTCCCCATCCATCAGGGACACATCCCTCAGGACAAGGTGCTACAGAGGCACTGCCAGGTCGTGTTAAATGCTGGCAGCTCACTCTTAGGTTCCTAAAAGTAATCTTCCACTGAAAGAGGATGTCTAGTCTTTAGCAAACATTTGACTTTTAGGTTGACGTGTTTGGGGGAAATTCTGTCCCATGGATGGATATCTTGGTGAATTTAGTTTCCACCGACTCATGCAGTTCATAATAGACTATTTTGGAAAGAGTGAAAGCCTCTTTTGGGAAAAAAAGGGCTCTTTTGGAGAGATGGTCTCCATCCACATGGTCAACAGAGTCAGCTAAACTTCAGGGAGGAACTGTTTTTTACTTTTCTTCTGCGTTCTTGTCATTCTCAACAAAAATACCTTGGTTTTTTTCCCCTGAATTATGAATTAATCTGAACTGTTATGTATTTTCTAATCACCTCTGATAGACATCAGTGTGACATGAATTTTTACTTTGATCCTCTTGCTCTGCCCAGAGGTCCCTTGAACCGGACAAAATAAAGGCCAGTTGGCAAAACTGGGAAAGAAATGGACACACACACTAGAATATTTTTGCAGTTACAAGCTAGTTCACTAAAAACACAGACACACAGTGTAAAAATGGAGACAGAAGTTAATGAAGGTGGGGGGTACATGTGTCACATTATTAGCAATGCAAAAGACCAGCTTAAGCATGTGTTTCCCTACATCAACTATAAAAAAGAAAAGGTGCCTTTTTAGCAAGTATGCACAGAGTTTGCTTTGTTATTTCTAAGAAAAAAAAAGTCAGAACACTCTACTATCTTTACTCTATATTACAGTCATTATTACTACCTTTTTATAAAATGTAAACCCTTCCTTGCAGTTAAGATTTACAGAAGTCATCACCTTTGTCCACTCCTTACATAATCAGTCCATGGTGACAAAAATAAACCGATTCAATTTACATAGTTTTTGAAGTAATAACTGATATGTTGTGGAGTATTATTTTGTGTGTGGCAGAAATAGTGGTCAGAACTGCAACACATGAAGCTGAACTGTAGCAAAATACTTGTTGAAGACTGGTGCTGGGTCTGCAGTACTAAGAGATCTTGAAGCATCATGTAATATTGATGTATGCAATTATTTTATCTCCAGAACTGTTCAAGCCAAGTACGTCCACCACCTGCAATGGACAGCAAAGCCTGATGATGGATTTCCCAAACAACTGCAATATTGTGCTTACTTATCCCCATCAGATCTTGTTTCTTACAATATGTCTTGACTAAAGGTAAGAATGGAAGGTAAAATTTGGCAAGGCAGTTTTCCTTTTACTAGTGAATAACTGGTGAATCAGATCACCTGTATGAAGTGGTATTTGGTAAATTGCACGGTCCTGGGAGTATTACTACTCTGAAACATGACAGACATGAAGCCTATATTTGAAGTCGCTAAAATGTGATGTTATCAAGACTAATCTGCAATCTATTATTTTTTTAAGCCAGTATATTACAGTATAAATGTGTTGCATACCTGTTTCTATAAAATTTACTGCCATGAAAAAAAAAAGAATAATAATCAGGATCCCCAGAGTGTGGCATTTGTCCATCTGTCACTTGTATACGCAATACAGACCTCGTGCTGAGATTCTGCTTAAGGTACAGCAATTATCTGCCGGACAGATTAGGAGCCAGGATAGATGGTAAACTAGAGAGGGAGGAGCACGACCACGCCACTCTGCCCCTTGAAGAGTCTCAGGGTTATAGGCATCAGCTTCTTGTGGGGTCATTCGCTGCTGACCCCCTTTGTGGAGGGTGTGGGGCTCTCTCGGACGGGAAGCAGGTCGTAGTGGCATGGAATGTGGCTGTTTTTTGGGAGGTCATAGGGATCCTGGCCGAAGCGCCCGCTGCCGCTGCCGAATGCGCCCTGGACAACGCTGACCGTGGGCTCTGTGAGGAGAGAGCACGTGCACTCAGCGTTAGAAGCAGCAAACAGAAGGAAAACTCTGATATTTCATTGCAGTTTCTGCTTCAGAAAGGTTCCTTATCATTCTGAGTCCTGAAATGCAGATGTAGAAACACAGGGTGGTATTTTTGACTTCACACTTGTAGCAGGGCCCTGCCATGAATGTCTTTACTGAATCAAGACAGCATCTCTTCTTTATGTACCTTTAATTTTGGCAAATTAAAAAAAAAAACTGAATTTGGGGGTTTAAATCAACATTTTATAACAGTCTTTAAAAGCATAATGGGGATGCTGATGGATTTCAGTGATCTCTAATTGCAGACAAGAGAGGAAAATACATCCTGTGACACCAGATACAATTTATTCCAGCCCAGAGATGATCAGGGTAGCTACCACTCCACAGGACCCCAAAGTTTTCTGTAACTAAAGAAATACAGTAATTAGGTAGGGCCCATTTTAGTGGAATACTACGTCTGTGGGTCTGTCATTTTATTCTGATCAAGAGAAGGAAAGAGAACTTTTCTGTCCCTCCCCTACACTTACTCCAGCCGCGTTCAGTCTGTGCTAGAGCTGAACTATATTGCAATCAAATGCTAAGCTTATGTTGTGCTGTTGTTTAAAGGAAGTCTTTTAGACCAGGGAAATTCAGAGGCACCTGTAGGTTACGGAACAGAGCTGAAAGTAGTTCAAACCCTATTTGTGTGAATTACACCAAGACAGTAATAAAGTTGTTACGGCTTTTGAGCAGAACACAGAATCTGAACACATAATTTTGTTTTTCAAGCGATTTTCACGTGTTTTGATTAAACTGAATCAAAGAAAGCCCTGTGCTCTTTGTTCTTAATCCGCAGCGTCTAGAGGTAGATTTTGTACCTACCAACTTCATACACGTTCTTGTTGGCTGTGGCTGAGCCGGCGATCTCGGCGTAGGGGGAGTCGCGACGTGCCGGGGACTTCATCTCCACATAGCCACATTCTGAGCTCTTTGGCACCAGGGCTGGCGGGTCTTTGATAGTGGCATAGGGGTTCTCAGAGCTGCTCAGTGAGCAGTTACTTAAATTGTATTCCGAGTTCTTCACCAGATCTACAAAAAGAAAAAACGTGTTACTGTCTCCAGCGTGCTACGTGCTACAGACGTTACTACCAAAAAAAAAAAAAAAAAGGTGTTCTTTAATGCTGAGTTCTAAAAAGTCACACAGAAATAAATGTTTAAATGGAAACCAGTCATAAAGCTTCAAAATTATTTACAACAATCAGTGAAAGCATCTCAACAGTTATGCTCTTTGATGGACTTGATCTTGCCACCAGCAAATTACTGTTGCAAAGTCTGAGCATCTTCAAGTCTGGTTAAAATAGTACCTAGAATTACATAAAGATAATCTGTAGAATCAGTTTTTAACAAGCACTTCAGAACTCTTTCTGCCCCTCCAAGCGCTGAAATCAGGACACTATTAAAATAATTGATCTGAGACTGTTCACAAAAGCAGTGTCTGGGCAAATGGCAGCATGATTTTTAGGGATGGCTTGGGTGGTGCAGAGTTTGGGAATGCAGCCACTAAATAACCAGCTTCTCGTAAGTCTCTGTAAGGCACACATGGGAGAACTGGAAAGGAAACATCAGGTGTCTTGCAGTGTCAGGATTTAACTGAAGGATGAGTAACTGGTTTCAGAGAAGATGTATTTGCTTGTGCTGGGAAGGGATTTTGGGGTGTTTGTGTTACTTTGTGCTCTCTGTTGCTTTGTGATATATTGTGTTATTTAACCTGAGAATTCCTTAGCTCATTCCTGACTTAACATCCAACATGGGACTGACCTTGGTGGACCTGTCATTGGATGGGTGCTCATGATTTTGTGACTCATTTGAACTGGGCTTTCTGTAATCATAGAACTGTAGAATGGTTTAGGTTGTAAAAGACCTTTCAGATCATTGAGTCCAGCCATTTATGTGACACTAAATCCACCACTTAACCATGTTCCTAAGTGCCAAATCTTCACATCTTTTAAATCCCCCTGGGGATGGTGACTCCGTCACTTCCCTGGGCAGCCTGTGCCAATGCCTGACAACCCTTTCGGGAAGAAATCTTTCCTGATATCCAATGTCCTAATGTCTATCTTGTTGTGAGGGGCCCAGAGCTGCCCCCAGGATTCGAGGTGTGGCCTCAGCAGTGCCAGCACAGGGGACGGTCACTGCCCTCCCTGGTCCTGCTGCCACACCACAGCTGGGACAGTCCCTGGGCACCCCTGGGCTCGTGTCCAGCTGCTGTCACCAGCACCCCCAGGGCCTTTCCCAGCTTTCCAGCCGCTCTACCCCAGCCTGGAGCTGCAGGGGGTTGCTGTGACCCGAGGGCAGGAAAAACCAGGTGCAATAAATCACTCTGTCAGTTTAATTGTGCCCTATTACACACAAAGGGACAGACCAGCTGCTTTCTATGTATTTAACTCATTATTCACATAGACTTTGCTACACCTTTTCCACTGTTTGGATATCCAGGCACCCTTGGCATGCCTTAATCGGGTACCACAAACAGTGACATGCACCAGGGTGGTAAAGTCTTATGAGAAAACTGGGTAATTCATAAGATCAAAATATCAGATCGTTAACTTGGATTTCTGACGCTTTTCGTTCCTGTCTGTGTCTCTGTATTTTGATATAGTTTCCAAGGGCCTGCAGTGGATGTGGTGAAAGCTTGTGGTCATGCAGACCATGCCAGCTGCAATTGGAATTGCCTCTCTTTTAAGGCCTTTCAGCAGAGACAGCATGTGTCCTCTTAACCTCTCCTGCAGTCTAGAATTGAGCTGTGTTGTGACTCAAGCATGACAGAAATTGTTGATGTATGTGACAGAGAGGGGACTTAAAATGGCTTGGTTTGTTGTTTTTGTGAGGGTTTTTTTTGTCACCCCTTCAAAAAAGAAAAAAAAAAAATCCAGTCTAGCAAACAAACCAATCATGCATAGATTCAATGTCTAGGAAAAATCTGGTCCAGAATTATTTTCATATTCTCTTCACCAGAAACCAAAGGTAATTTAGAAGAGTAAAAGGAATGTCTATGTCATTTTATCTAAATACATCAGAAAACAACCTCACCTTTCAGAGACTTCCCCACATATCCCCTATCAAGTCCAAAAGCACCTGAGGAAAAAATGATACAAAAACCAGAGTAGTTTAAAAATCAAAGAAAACAAAAGTGATTAGACAACAGCTCCTAAGTGTTTAAGAATTGCCTTGGGACTCATTTCTGGCTTAGCTGAATAATTCTCTCATAAGCACTGTGGAACTGCCCAGGGTGGGGTACAGAAACACTTGTTACTATTTGCTTGCACATTTTCCAACAGGAACAGGGAAGGTGGGTCATAAGGCATGATTAAATTATCAAGTTTGACCTCACATAACCCCAGTTACTCACTCTTGAATAAGCCTAATAAGTTGGATTAAAGCCTATTTTTTTTTGGCTGGATAAACCCTATCTAGCAGAAAGGCATCCCACCTTGACCTGAAAATCTCAGGGTGTGCAGAGTTCACTCCAATTCTCGATGGTCTGCTTCCAAATTTCATCACTCCTGAATCAGGGTCACCCTGTTCCAGTCCCAGTGGCCTGAACACCTTGCACCTGAATCTACAACTCTGCAATTCCCTGTTACTCACACATTTCTCTCAGGAAATGTAAACAGCAGTGCATGACAGCTCTCTTCAGAGACCTGGCACTTTCCTGGTTACAGACCTATTCAAATAGCTTTGGTTGATATTGTGGAGACCCAGTTTTTTAATTAGGCTGTATTGTGACATATGCTAAAAGCCTTATAAAAACCTAAAATGATTTTATCTATGCATTACCTACACAAAATTCATAGTTTTCAAGAGGGAAGTGATGTTATTTAAGAAGACCCAAACATAATTAATGTTATTCCTGCCCCACCTTTATTTATTAGATCTCATGTCAGCTGTCCTGTTGTTTTTACAAGTTTAATGCTCAGGTCACCAGCCTCGAGTTAACCATGTAATCCTTATTTGATCTTCTAGGAAACAGACATAGTATCAGCACTCATCCAGTCCTCTGGAACCTCCCTGTTCCTCAGGATCTCCTGCCTTGAGTTAACCACAGCAAGTGTCTCTGAGGAGCATTTGGTGTGAGTACAAATGCTCCAAGAAAATATAAAGCTGCGTGTTGAGCATTATGACTGAAACCCTTTCCTGAAAAAAAAAAAACCCAAACCAAACACAACAGATCTGAGCCTGGATTGGGGTTTGACCAAGACTGGGGAAGAGCAGGAAATAAAAATACTACTGCATACTGTTGTTCTGAATCCCAGAGTCTGATATATGTAAGAAATTACCAGAAATGAAGGTAATTAAATTTTCAAAATTATACTACCACTGAAAGTCCCTTTTAAGGCTTTCAGTGGTCAGTGCAATCCAGCCTTTTTGGAATGCATGAGAGTGGAAGAGAATGTAAAGACAGCATAAAGCAGGATACAACAACTCTCACCACTTCTTGGGAATAATTCTTCTTAAAGACAATGCTCTCTTTTAGCAAACAGGAGGCTTAGCTGGGAAGACCTAGCATTTACATCTGAAGCAGCTCAGATAGTGATAAAAATACTTTTAAAACCACTGATTGCATTTTGTGGTGATTTAAAAAAGAATATATGCAACTTTTCATTTATTTAATAAGAATTTTTAATTTTGTCCAAGCAGCCCTTTCCCATAAAAAACCTGTTGTTTTATGAAACTAATCAATAAGCAAATCTTTTAATAAAAATAATAAGAAGAGATATTTTACACATCATGTCTGCACTGAGCATCAAACTGTTCCATCACTCCTCACCACGGGTCACTTTTTTATCTCTTCCTGCCTTAAGGGATGCATCCCACATACAATGAGTAACATTCACATTCTCCTCCTTTGCTTTGTTTTTGTTTTTTTACCAAGCTCATTGAGGTAGCCACCGTGTTTCCAGTCTGCTGGCAGTGTTCCTGTGTAGTCCATGACAGCACTTCGTTTTCCAGGCTCCATATTCTTAAGGTTCACAAAGAGCTGACTGGTTTTTGCCTATTTCAAAGAATGATATAGAATAAAATAAAACTGAAACTGGTGAGAAGCTGCTGAATTTCCAGGTGATAATCAAAGAGCAAAAATAAGCCAAATAGATGAGATGAGGGAACAAACGAAAATAAATTAAAGACTAATTGACAGAGAAGTTTCCATGTTTTTCTGCCTTACCTTTGCCAAGGTCAGTCTCTCCATGTTGCTGACATGAGGTGGGCTGGAGCACTGGGTCAGAGTATGGTAACTAGGGTTAGAGAAATAGTGGCTGTTGACATTCCCACCGTTGGTATGAGGGATGGTTTCTGAAAAGGAAAAGGAAGGAAAATGACCAACTGAAAATAACATGGCATTTCTTTATGAAAATACTTTTTTTACAGTGCTGCACTGATTCCGGAATCTGACCTAGAGTTTCTAAAAAGAAACCAAACAAACACAAAACGAAGTGTCTTTTATTCATTCAGAGAAATTAGAGACGGCGCAGTAAGTGACAAGTCACGTCCTCACTTTCAGCAGGGTGCATCCACAAGTGTAACCTCCCAACTCCTCTCTCTGCTGTGGTCCCTTGCTCTGTTTCTTCTTTCTAGTCACCACTACAGTCACTTGCACCATCAAGTCTGCACCAACATCTTCTGGTGCTTCAAGAACACCAGGACCTTTGCTGATTTGCTTTTTCTTCACTCTCACAAGTGCTCCTGCTGCCTCCTTCAGCTGCTGTTTTCCTTAACAGTGGTGTTCAGAAGGCACCATTGCCTGAAGTTGCATGTACCCACTGAACCCCAACTCACAGGCCCTTTAATAGGTCAAAAACTCCTGTTTGTTTCATTGCTCCTTCCCTTAATTAGTTTCAAACCTTTTGCTGTCTGTTTCTCTGCAGATTCTTGCCACAGATAGTGTGAAATCCTGATTTTCTACACTCTTTCTGTATTCAAGCTGTTGGCATTGAATTTAAAGTCCCTTGTAGAAACCAGATTTTGCCACACTCCAACTGTATATAAAAGCAGGCGCAGAGGAATAGAAATGTCCATGTTTAATGCAGAAAAAACGATTGAGGGTGCAAAATGTTGCACAGTAAAGTGAGGTATGTGAGGTATTTTCCTTATAATTAGCACATTTTGCCAGGGTGAGACACCAAAACCAGAAATACGTGAATTCAAGCCTTGTTAGGGGCAGATCTGAGCACAAAGCCAAGAGATGGAAGGAAAAAAAAAAATCTGTTTTAAAAGCCATTTACCTGAAATGGTGTAATCTGCATTGATGACCCTCATAGCAGGGGTGTAGGTCACCGTGGGCATGTGTGTCTCCTTCCCTTTCTGCTTCTGCCTGTAAATGATGAACAGCACCAGCAGGAAAAGCACAACCAGGACAAGAATGATGATGCCTGCTATGGCTCCTATCTGGTAGGAGTCAGCAGGGAGGGCAGTGCTGGTACGGCTGAGGCTGTTCAGGTTTCCCACTATGATTACACCGGCTGGAATGCAAGAAGAAATGAAAATAAGTGGAATAAATCCAGAGGGGTCATGTGTCAGGAGCAGGAGACAAAATTTCACTTCTAAATCTAACTGTATTTAATAATGCCAGAATAGAACTCTGTCAGAAACCAATCCTAACCTTAAGGGAAAACACTCAGAATCTTCACAGAAAGGGATGTTTTCATTAATTTGAAAAAGCAAGAACATTCCCTGGGCAAAATAATTATCACTGCAGCATCTAATTTAAAGCCTACAAAACCTACATAAATTAACAGAGTGGGCTACTTAAACACACCTATCACATTTATATAATGAATGACACAGAGATGGTGTTTAACTGGTGAATCCAGTCTCTGTGTGAAACCATTACAGTTTCTGGGCATAACATGCATCTGGGCTTTACCTTGATCACATCTGGCCCCTTTCCAGCCTGGGCTGCAGTAACAGGTCCCCGTGATGTGGTCACAGGTGGAGTTGTTCAGACAGTCACAGATCTGGCGGCATCCATACCCGTATGTGCCCTGGGGACATTCTGCACAGAATAAAAACAAGCAAAAACTCACTAAAAGCTTTGGAGTGACAGGTCTGCAGCACCACACGAGTCCAACCCCACACGTTCCTGTCCCTGGTCAGCAGATGGCAATGTGTCATCAGCATCAGATCTCTCCTGGAAGGGCTCCTAAGAGGACCCCTTGGTGTGCAAGAGAGAGAGAAATTGTATTTAGATGTGTATTCATCCTTTACCTGCAATGTTGCTGACGCTAAGATGGTGCAGTGAGGAATCAAGTGGAAAAAGAGGAATCAAGTGGAAAAAAAAGTCAAAAAGGATAAAAAAGGGTAGAAAGCAGTGAAGAAATGGGCAAGGTGTGAATAAAGAGCCAGAAGACTCAGATCCTAGGGCCTGAAAAATCAGGAAATCATACACGTGGAGCCAGACACCTGGATGGTGTCCTGTGGTGTGACAGATGTGCCAGTGTGAAACAGCAAGAGGAAGGGGCCTAGCAGGGAGTCTGAAGTGCACCACACATTCATAGAGAAATAAAACTGCTGCCCATAGCATGCTCTGATACTGTAATGTATACACTGAAAAACAATGTGTAGAAAAACAAAACCGACAGGAGAGAAATCCTAAATTACGGAGAATGAGGTAATTGGGAGAGTTGCACTGAATTATTTCTCTCCCTGAATGGCTTGAATACAGTACTTAATTACTGATCTAACTGTCTCCTACCTCATGTAAGTATCCTGGTAGAGAATTACCCTACACTGGTAAGATTTATTTCTTTTATACTGCCACCTCTTGGTACCGTGTGGCCTGTCACATTATAGTAGTTATGCTGGTTTTAGCAAATGTGGTATTTCTTCACCTTTTGAGTCTCAATTTTCTGAAATTTCTCAGGAGTTCTACAACTATATTTACTTCTTTTTGTCTTTTTGAAAGAATCTAACTGATCTTTCATGCATTCCTAATTTGGAATAATTTACAAAATAATGTAACACAATGGGTGCCAGAGAATATTCCTGCAGTCTTGACAATTCCCAATGCAAGTGAAAAACTTCATGTTTATGTATCTCCTCCTTCTCTTGATTACATTCAATAAAACAGTATTATAAATACTGAGGTAAATGGGTGGGCAAAACCCATCACGTCATAATATATTTTGGCATTTTAAGATCTAAATTAGAATTAATATCAAAACATTTAGCTTAATGTTGTTAAATCATTATTATCAACTTGTAGGATAAAATATGAAATCTGTAATATAGTTAGATTTGCCAAATTATTCAAAAGGATGTTTTGACATCAAGAGACTATCTTAAAAAGTAATCTTTTCCTGAACATTACTGATGTTTTGAGGAAAAACACAGTTGTCGTGAGAATGCACAAATTTGGGAGCACAGCTCTGTAGCGTCAGCAAAGGCTGGGCGAACAGTCCTGTGCTCATGAGCCTTATTATTCTTTTAAGGTTTTACAACATTACACCACCAGTGATGTCAGTGGTGTTATCCCTGACCTTCCTGAGAAGAAAACCACACACATATGAAAACAAAACGCCACCTACGACGCTTTTACAATCCAGCTGTGCTGTAAAACCACACTGCGAAGATTAATTTCATCCACCAGCACTGATGTGCTAGTCCCTATCTCTAGTTTTCCAACTGTTAGCTGCCACCGTGGTTTATGCTAATGGACACATTTTGCTTTCACAGGATGCTAATGACAATTCCTTGGATTCATTCTGTTGCTTTGACACGACGCAGTAATTGGGTGTTCCTTCAGCATTGCACCCAAACGCAGTGCAAAGAAACAGCCACCACAGTCTGTAACAACTGAATTCTGTCGGGTTTTAAAGTGCTTGGGAAAAGCCTGTGGCCAGCTCCCGAAGCTCTGTGCCCGTGAGAACTGCCCCTGCACCCAGAGGCTGTGTCCCGAGGCAGAGGGGGTGCTCACTGTGCTCGCAGTGCCGCCCCATGAAGCCCGTCCGGCACGTGCACTGCCCGCTGATGTGGTCGCAGTCGGCTCCGTTCTGGCACTGGCAGATCAAGGCACAGTCCTTCCCGAAAAACCCCAGGGGACACCCTGCAACACAAGCAGAGGGAGAGGGGGAGAGGGGTGAAACAGCTGCTCAGGGAGTGGAGCATTCTGGTTCAGTGTGTTACTGAGGGCTCGCTCCTGCAGCTCCAGAAACAGAGCGTTCTCTCAGCACAAGGGACCAAGACCTGCCTGGTCTGAAGGGGTTTAAAACATACATCAGGCAAAAACGGGGTTGGGAAATGGTGCTGGCAGCAGAGGTTCTGAAAAAATAGCAGGGACAGCTCCTTGAAGAAATGGGCTTCAAAAGAGATTTGAGTGAGGAGGAAGAGGGCACTTTAGGAGTCTGTCCATCAGTCAGTGAACGTCTGGACATATTTCCTTCGTAGTTCATGTTGACGCATCAAAAAAGCCAAAATAGTAACATATTGCACCTGAGCTACTCACAAAGAAACCATTTCAGTATGAAGAAGACACACCACTGCGAAGAGATCATTATTCACCAGCAGGAAGCAAAAAACCCCTGATAGCTGACAGCTGAACTAGCATAGTGAATGTCTTCCAGAACTGCATCCATATGGTCCTGTAACATATCTGTTATTTCTTGGTACTCAATTGAACATTACTCATTTGAAACAGGAGTTCTGATTTTATGAAAAACACGTATGTGAACAATGAATGCAAAACACAGTCAGCAGATTTGTATTTCTTGAGGTCAAATGCAGGGGTTGTGGCCAGGATCACAGTCAGAACAACCTGAATTGAAAGTAAACCAAACTGAAAGTGTAATATGATAGAGATAAGAAGCCAACTTTATCAATATTTATTCCTAACAAATGTTTATTTCTGAAACCTCGTATGAACTCTAGCAAGCATGGAATGAATGCCCCATACCTGCACCCAGTTACTGCACAGCTATTTTGCTTTAACAAAAAGCTCTTGGGGGAAAAAAAAATAAAATCAGTATTAACATATTATTAAACTAAGAAAATTCCAGAAGAAATTATGATGTTGCAGTCTAGTGAAATCATCTTTCAGGGTTCTAAAGGAAACAGCTTCTGTTATCAGTATTTGAATTACAGGTGCTGAGCTCCAAGCTGTTCTGGAGGATAATTGTGTCACCGCTGCTCAGACTGAGAACGAACACAAAATCCACTTACTCTGTGTGCAGTACAGGCCAGTCCAGCCTGGGGTGCACTTGCACTCCCCATCGTAGGCACTGCAGAAAGCTCCATTGTGGCAGTTGCACGTGTGGATGCAGTTTGGTCCCCAGTGGGAAGGTGGGCAAGCTGAAACAACGCAGGGCAGTTAATTAACCTCAAATGACAAAGGTTCCTTGATGCACACGAATAGAGCTGCTTCCATTCACCCATGAGCACTGCTTTGTTTGGTGTTTGCTGTTTTTCTCCCGAGTGCATGTTTTGGGCTGCTCTATTCTGAGCAAACAGCCGCAGATTTATGCATTTATTTCAGCTAAGGCATCATTGTACTCCAGGTAAAAAGTGTTGAAAAATATTAAATGTGTGAAAAATGCATGCTTGATACTCAGTAAATAGGACATCCACAGCAGCTTTCTTACAGAGAAAGCCATTAGGTTTCCTTTCTTCATTTATTTTTTAATCTGCAAACAGGCAAGGGGATACAGCTTTTAAATCTCGAAAGTGAAGGAAAACAAGAGAAGGTTGAAACTTCTGTATAGTCTAGAGCTTTAGACACAGTACTATGCTTGCGTCTTGTGTTTGCACTGTTAAATTCTATGTATTTGCCTAAATGTGGTGTAGATAATCAGGTCTGCACCTTAATCTGGTTAACTCAGTTACTTCTGTGGGTCCAGTAATCAATATAATATTTCTAAACCCCAAGTAATTATCCACAGAATGGAGATTGTTCTGCTCACAATCATGGTGACTCATTATGAGACAGAATTTACCGGCTGCTTTGGAAATGTCATGATGGATGAATCTGATGCTATGTGCTGCCACTAGAACTGTGAAGTAGTTCCAAAATACTAATTACTATTCAGAGACAGCACAAGATAATTTTCTTCATGGTAGAATATCACTAAGTGAAGAGGGTACTCTAAGAATAGACAGACCCTTTCTGCTGAGTAGGATTCTCATCTTGAGGGTTTTTTTTCTTTAATAAAGAAAACAGTACTTCAAGTAGTACTTAGTATTTTAAAAATAAGTAGTAAAATAAATAGTTCTTTAAAAACAGTTTTATGGAATTAGTGTGTCAGTATTTCATCGGAGAGAAGAAACAGGTCAGACACAGAAGCCTTGGTTTTATTCCTGTGTAAATTTAAAAGGCTGGTAACTCCTTATTGTCTCGTACTGATTTGGTTGCCTGAGACCAGTAAACTCTTGAATCCTTTAAACATTTGCATGGTGATTCATGTATATATGGACTATACTTTTCCAAAGTATCATCTTTTTCCCCAAATGTCAGTTAATTAAAAATTGTATTATGATGAATTGAAAAAAAGCACTACGTTTGCTTTTTTGTTACTTTCACTTCATTTGTGCCTTGTAATTATTTTTTATTATTGTTTTGTGTTTGAAATTAGTGGTCAGCTGTGAAGGAATGTAAATCACATACAGGCAAGAGGTTAGAAGTTTAAAAAAGGTTGCTGGTTCTGAAAGAAATTAATGGAATCATTATTTTCCATGTGAACGAAAGGCCTTTATACAAAGCAAATAAACTTCCTCTGTTATGGTCTGTGAGCACAGCCTCAATAAACACTTCCATTCATATTGCTGGCACCATTTTCTTGATATTGATTCAGTTAGTAAGTCCCTCCTCCTCCTAAATACCCCTATTCTGCTACTCTCCCAACTACCTACTTATTTTACCATAAAAACAGGGACCTTTGTAGCCACTGGCTTCCACAGGAATGGGCCCAAGATTTATTTTGGTATCATACTGGGCTGTGCATGCTAATCACTTCACAGTATTTAGCCAAGAAAGTTGCTTTTTGGGTTTTTTTCCCAAACTGACCAGATGTTACCCTGCACTTGTACAGAGCCTGTTAACCTGTGCCAGTCGAACCGTGAAAGCTATAAACCAATGAGCCACGTTACTAAAAAATGCACCTCCCTGGAAACCCCAGCACAATGTTTGATATATCAGGGTATGGTGCCGTTTCTTTTCTTCACAAAAATGGGTTGACTGAAATTTTGGCACGTGTGTGTTCCAGACTGTGTGGATTTTAGCACCTTATGGGATTGGATATGCTTCTTGTCAGAGTTCTCCTTAAGACAATTCTTTCCTCTAATTAGTGAATTGCATAGACCCATCAAGGCGTATAGAGAATAACTAACAAAATAACTTTACAAAAAATAATAAAATTAGGGCCTTCCCTTCTCCTTTTTAAGTCAGTAATGAAGAGTCCACTGAGTTCAGCACACCAAGACAATACTCATTGAGTGAGGCAGAATGACACTAAAAATGTCTGTGAAAACATTTATAAAAGGAAGAAAGAGGGAAACCCATCATGAAGCTACAAGCACTTAAAAAAAAAAGCATAGTGAAAAATTTCTTAACAAAATATTCAAATGCTTAATGAGAACAAGGATGGTTGTGCAGCCAGAGCACCAACCTGTGTCTGAGAAAATCTCAGCTTTGTTCTGGCCTGGCCAGAGAAGTTGAAGATCTCATGATTATTTATCATGAAGTCCTAAGTTCTGACTTAAGAGAGTGTTTCTTTACAAAAAAAAAAAGGTAATTTAAATAGCAGGACCCTGATTATTTGTTCTAAAATTAAAGGGAAAGAAAAAGCTGGTACTTACGCTGAGAGCAGTCACTCCCAATCCATCCAGGGTAGCACTGACAGGATCTATCAATAGGATTACAAGTCCCATTATTGGTGCAGGTGCATATTCCAGCGCAGTTCTTCCCAAATCTGCCACTGGGACACACTGAGAAGGCATTGGCAGAATTAGAACTCCTTAGTGATCAGAACAAGATCTTATTTTCTACGTTTCAGGAGAAAACAACCAATATTTGGATCAAGAGAGATATTGCTTAGTATAAGGTTAAAGTGAGGTTATTCTAAATTATGTTGAGCACAATATCCACAGTCACTATACAAATAATGCAGTTCAGAGTACAGAGGGTTGCATCCTGCAGGATGAAACAGCTTAAGATCCCTGATTTATAAACTGAACACCCCACAACAGAAAATGTCTTTGGTTTTACAGCTCCCAGGTGATGGAATGGAAATCATTCCAGCACTTGGTGTGTACATCCCATGGAGTCTTTATGGCTGTACCTTCGTTGCAGAGGGCTCCTGTGAATCCAGGCAGGCAGTCACACAGGCCAGTGATGTGGTGGCAGGGGCCACTGCTGTGCACGCACTGCGGGCAGGTCTGGCTGCAGCGGTGTCCGTAAAACCCCGGCGAGCAGACTGGAACCAGAGGGGACAGAGTGTCACTGCTGCGTGCCATGAGCCACCCTGCAGGGCACTTGCTTCTGGCTTGGAACTGGTTCTGCTTTCCGAGCCCAGGGGTGGTCGTTGCTGTTTGTGCAGCTCAGTGGTTTATACTCCCAAAACAAGATCTGCTCCTTCTCCTCAAGGATTTGGTGTGTTCTGGTTCATCGTGACTTTGTTGACATTCCATTACATGTCAAGCCACCCTGAACTTGGATAATGCTTGGAATGCATACATACTTTATTTGGCTAAACAAGGACATCTTTTGAAGCACATCTGAAGTAATAGAGAGAATGGTTTTATCTCTGGATGAGTACGGTCATCTTAGACCTTGATTCCTGATGTGTTTCCTAACTTGGAATTCAAATAACCGTAACTTCACTGGATAAAAAGCACAGATGTTCTCCAATCAGCCTTTCTTTTACATAGTACAGAGTCACCCTAACTTTCAGAGAACCTGAGACCAGGAACACAGAGTGGTCCAGTTAATTATGTTGCTAAAAGCATGAGTTTTTCAAAAAGAAAAAGAAAAAAAAGGGGGGAAATAAAAGACTACTTCTCCTTCTTTGTTGATCTAATCCCTTTTGGCATTTCTTTCCTGATAAATGAGAATATTAGGTAATAGATCAAGAGCAATACCTGAACAGCTGCAATTAGCACTGACAAAACTACCTTGGAATCTTTTCAATATTTTAATTTCATTCAAGATTTAGCCTTTTAATTACACACTGGATACAAGTTATATGGCCAGGATCTCTCCAGAGAGATTAACTTCTCCAAGTGAAACAGTGCCAAAAGGTCTTCCTGTTTACTGAAAAGGCACTTTCTGACCAAGATCCAAATTATTCATATGACCTTTGTCTTCCCAGCCTGCAGACCATGCCTCAGAGGGGCACTGGACTGGAAGCCTCTTGTCCAGGTAACAGGCACAGGTCTAAAACGCCTAAAGGGAACATTTTTACATGGCAGTGTTACACTCTGGATTCACTGATTGCCTGCCGGGCCCCTGGAGATTAGATAGTGAGAATAATTACTGCTCACAGTCAGAAATGCTTGAGGAATACTAATGCCACGCTAATGTGGGATTTAGCAGTGCCATGTCACAGCCTTCAGCTGGAAATTTCACCATTCCTGGACTGATAGAACTTTATCTTCCTCTGGTTCTCCTTCTCCCACCCAGTGACCATTTAAGGTCATCTCCTGTCTTTTAAGCCTCTTTTGGAAGACCCAGGAGCACCTTTGCTTGTCCTCAACCCACCTGCTCCCGGATCCTGTTTCTGGGAGATGTGCTCTGGAAACTCTTCAGTTCCAGACAACTCACATTTCTCTTCCCTGAACACCTTTCCCTCACAGCTTCAGTGATTCAAACTGAAGACAGCTCAACTGCTGGGAAACTGTGACAAATCTTGGGAGGGCAGACTTATTATTCACCTCTCTGATTCTGTCATGACTTTCCTTAGTTCATTTGTATCTCTCTTCCTGCAATCTGAATTTTACACGGACAAGTTTTCCAAAACGAACCACAGGTACATTTGATATCCTCTTCTTACTATGAGGCCTGATCCTACCGACTATTCTTACAAAATAAATCTTAAAATCTCAAATATTAACAAAGCCAGTGATTCCTAGCAGACTCAACGGGAAGGCTTTTAGTTTCTGAAACTCATGTGTGCTTGATTTACCTGTATTATGAACTTGACATTCATCAGTCACGTTTGGAAATGCTTTAGAATGGAATCCTCTAGGATATTTCTTGGAAAGTCATATCCATAACAGTGCTACAGCACAGACAGTGAATAAAGGAAAAGCTGTGCCATAACAAGAAGAGCACTACTAGATGAAAGTACTTGTTCATTACAGATAACACTTTTTTTTCCTGTATATTCATGTATTTTGACGAAATGTCCAACTAAGGAGGCCTTCCTAGTCTTTCACACTAAAACTGGCAAGGCATTATGATGTTATATGATATGAATTCCAAGCAACAGAGGAAGAAACAGGGATTTTTAAAGCATTTATGTTGTCCTTACTTCTCTGGCAAGTGGTGCCTCTGTATCCTGGTGCACACTCACAGATCCCATCATCTGGAGAGCAGGATGCTCCATTTTTGCAGTAACAAGGCAAGGAGCAATTTGGGCCCCACTGTCCCTCAGCACAGACACTGTCACAGTGAATACCTGCAACCACAAACAAACAAAACATCTGTGAAGAGCTCTTAGGCACACTTAGGTTACACCTTTGCTTCTCAGAGCACTGAACTTTAAAACACAGCTCACACAATCTGTTTATCAAAACACCACTAACATCAGGATAGTACAAGATGAACTTGCATCTCTGTTCCTTGATGAGATGTACATAAATGGCTTTTGCTTCTTCCATAATGGCTGCTTCAAAACAGCAAAAGATTTCTGGTTTCAGATTTTATGTTTGGGAAATGCACGACAAAAGGTATTGCAGGAACTTTTCCTTCTGAGAATTCTTTGTGTCTGACATAGTTTTTGTATAATAATGGGGTGCGGGACACGGGATGATTTCTAATTAGTGGTGAGCTGATTACTGCTCAGCCTCGTACCGGATGGAAAAATNTTCCTTAGTTCATTTGTATCTCTCTTCCTGCAATCTGAATTTTACACGGACAAGTTTTCCAAAACGAACCACAGGTACATTTGATATCCTCTTCTTACTATGAGGCCTGATCCTACCGACTATTCTTACAAAATAAATCTTAAAATCTCAAATATTAACAAAGCCAGTGATTCCTAGCAGACTCAACGGGAAGGCTTTTAGTTTCTGAAACTCATGTGTGCTTGATTTACCTGTATTATGAACTTGACATTCATCAGTCACGTTTGGAAATGCTTTAGAATGGAATCCTCTAGGATATTTCTTGGAAAGTCATATCCATAACAGTGCTACAGCACAGACAGTGAATAAAGGAAAAGCTGTGCCATAACAAGAAGAGCACTACTAGATGAAAGTACTTGTTCATTACAGATAACACTTTTTTTTCCTGTATATTCATGTATTTTGACGAAATGTCCAACTAAGGAGGCCTTCCTAGTCTTTCACACTAAAACTGGCAAGGCATTATGATGTTATATGATATGAATTCCAAGCAACAGAGGAAGAAACAGGGATTTTTAAAGCATTTATGTTGTCCTTACTTCTCTGGCAAGTGGTGCCTCTGTATCCTGGTGCACACTCACAGATCCCATCATCTGGAGAGCAGGATGCTCCATTTTTGCAGTAACAAGGCAAGGAGCAATTTGGGCCCCACTGTCCCTCAGCACAGACACTGTCACAGTGAATACCTGCAACCACAAACAAACAAAACATCTGTGAAGAGCTCTTAGGCACACTTAGGTTACACCTTTGCTTCTCAGAGCACTGAACTTTAAAACACAGCTCACACAATCTGTTTATCAAAACACCACTAACATCAGGATAGTACAAGATGAACTTGCATCTCTGTTCCTTGATGAGATGTACATAAATGGCTTTTGCTTCTTCCATAATGGCTGCTTCAAAACAGCAAAAGATTTCTGGTTTCAGATTTTATGTTTGGGAAATGCACGACAAAAGGTATTGCAGGAACTTTTCCTTCTGAGAATTCTTTGTGTCTGACATAGTTTTTGTATAATAATGGGGTGCGGGACACGGGATGATTTCTAATTAGTGGTGAGCTGATTACTGCTCAGCCTCGTACCGGATGGAAAAATGTAGTGCACACAAAGGGTTTCCAAACACACCATGTGAGCATTCCAAAATGCTTAGCTGCCACAGTGTTAAGGATGCTGGTCAGCCAGTGCTTTGTTTAACCTGCTTTGGTATAAAATTGATTGCAAAATGGCCTCAACCTGAATCTCTACACATAGATCACAATACAAACCACTCATTACAATCATCCCATCATAATTTGTTTGCTGGGTTCTTCTGTTTGTTTGCTTGTCATTTTTTTCCCACAATGCAGCAACATTAAATATAATTTTCCTGCTTTTTGAGAAGCACTGTGCATGTTAAATGCCAGCAGGCACCACCGTGGAACTCAGACCGTATTGTGTCTGCAGCACTTTGCATTAACAATCAAGTTTTATTGTAATGTCTCTACTGAATGAACCCTGCACTAAGGGAAAAGTGGCCTGGATCCAACCACAAGCATGTCTTGCTTTGTAAGTATTTCCAGCAAAATATGGCACAGGTTCACTGGCTGCCAGAGTCCTAAAAAAAGCAAAACAGTTTTACATGTGACAAGGAAAAAGAAAAAATCTTTTTAACTTTGAACACCAAAACCTACTGCTTGTAAAAATCCCAAAAAATAATTACATGGTTTGCTGATAGATCAGACTCAGAGGTGATTTCTCAACACCTCCAGCATGTGCCTTGCAGAGCTGCCCATATCTAAAGACCAATTCTCTAATTAGAGAAAAGGTGGAACTCCAGGCTGTGGAACTGTTTTTGTCTGCAGGACAATCAACAGACTGAAGAATCAAATATGTGTTTCAACAGATTGCACCAACCTGTGCCAGCAAGACAGAAAAAAACTTGACTTTAAAAATCCACATACTGACAGACGGTACACAGGCCACCTAAAAGCCCTGACTGCACAATGAACATTAGTACTGACCTAAAACAAACCTACTGTCAAAATGAGAGGCTGCTTACATCACTCCTTTTTCACTTCTTGCCTGCCTAGACAATGTCATTCTCCTGTCTCCATCTACATAGGAGAGGCAGTGCTGACTTGTTTCTCAGTAGCCCAGTTCAACCTTTTCATTAATTCATTTATGGATAAATAGATTAAAGAGAGAGGTTTGATTTTGAGAGATGCTGGTGCACATGACCAGTATGACACTACTGCATTTAATTTTTTTTTTTTTTTACCCAGAAACAAATACCACTTCTTCCAGCTGCTGCTTTGCATGGGGTTCCCAAACTTGAGAATTTGGGTCTGTAAGTCTGTGAAAGGCAGAGCATCTCAGAGCTGTGCCCATGTGAGCGTGATCTGCCCCATCAGATCTGCACGTAGCTGCACTCGGTGCACCCTGCTGGAGAAAAGACATTTTTCACAGCCTCAATGGGTGTCAGTGGTGCTCAGTGTATAATGGTCACTATTAACAAGCCAGTGGTTGCCAAGAGCTACCAAAGTGCATTATCTGAGATTATGTAGACCAGTGACATACAATAACACCAGGCTCAATTATACTGCCTTGATCTGTGCACAGAGGATGCTTTATGACAGCAGAGTGTCCCAGGGTGATGCGGGCACACTGGGATGGGGAAGACAATGGGTCCCATGCTGCACAGTGCCACGGGGCTCAAAACAGCCAACAGCTACCACTAAAAATGAAAAAAAAAAAGGGGGGGAAAGGCTCCTTCAGTACTCATCGGGGAAAATTACCCCTCAGGGAAACTGAAAAAAACCTGCCTTTTATTTCCCACTTTCACCCCTTATGAGGAGGTGAAGAATGGCATCACTCTACTTAGCAAATAAACAGGGTACACTAAATATCACTGAGTAACAATGATGTCAACATAACATACTGCAAGAGTGCTGAATACTGTTCTGTTTCACTATAATTTCATTATGTTCACTCTTGATCATAAGGAAAACCAATTTCACTCCTCTGAGTGCTGAGAACGAATGCAGCAAGGCAGAAATAATTTAGTAATTTACTGCATCTCTAATTATTAAAACAGTTTTCAGCCCCACTATTTATTTCTGTTATTATATAAGTGCACAAGGCATTTAAAAGTAACAAGTTGAGTTTCCTACTTTATAGTTGTAAAAAACAAATGTGTATTTTTGAGAAAGAATAGGTTAGAACTATTAAAGGGATTAAAAAAATTAAAAAAAAATAATTTCCAGAATGATGCTTTTTATGACATTTCAACAAAGGAAGCTATGCTTTGACAGAAAACCCAGAAATTATTCAGCAAAAAGATGCATTTTTACTAAAATTTGCAAAGCAAGATTAGACTCAGCTTTTACAACAGTGTTACCAACTGGTTTATGATTGCCACAGTTTCACGCAAGCATTAATCTCTTACACAATAAAATTGTTTTTAATAAGTTTTCATGTTGGTTCTGATACTGATAAGGGTATCTGAGAGAAAATGTTTTTGCCAGAGCTATGGACAAAGAGCTCTTTGATGGCCTTCACAAGTTGCTAGGCAATAGCTGAATGGTCATGATAAACTTCAGCTAAGCTGCTCTGAAGAAATGCTCGTGCATTTAATGCCCAGTGCTTTATGCTGGGGGCCTCACATCCAAATCAGCATTCCCCCAGCATTTGTAACTGCATGAATGAAGTAAGGAATTCTTTAGGGATACCACTGGTTCTGCCCATGCTAGCAGAGTATTTACACACGCCCTATGCTATATTTTTAAGATGAGGCTCACTGATGTATCCAAGTCAGATCAACAAAGAGCTAATTTGTTTTAGCACTTGAAGGGGAAAAAAAAAGAATTACTAATTATTTCTTGAATTCTCTTCCCAGGCAAATTTACTATTGGAATAAGTGCTGTTTTCCAGCTTATTATGTTTCCATTAGTCTGATAAAATGTCATCCAAACTTTAGGAAGAATTTTTTTTTTTCATAACGGCCATGTATTTGCTGTGCAATTTACGTTAACACTCATGGAACTTTCCAGTGTAGCCCCTCAGCATTAAAACCTATTTATATACTGGTGCACTTCCCATGTGCCAGTGCAAAATTGGATATATAACAGCCCAAACTAAAGAAGGAACAAGAACCTTCAAAGGCTGGGGAAATCTTGGTGTCATTAAAGCTAATGATGCTTTTCCATTATGGTCCAAGAGCTCGCCCTTCATATTTGAGAGAAACTAACACTTCTATTCAAGGCAGCTGCAACTTCTGATGGTGAGAATTACTTTCCTAATTTCTCTGTCAAATAATGGATGGGCAACCCAAAGAAAGGGAAGTGGTGAAAAATGTCACAGGTCCTATTTAGAAGCAACTTGTCTTTGAGGGAGGGAGGGACCTTGCTCCACAGCTGAAGGCAGCCAGAGGAATTAGTTAAAGTGTCCCAAACTGAGGAGCTAATGAGAGGATCAGAGATTTTTCTCCAGAAGTTCAGATTTCAGCTGCTTCCCTGCAACAGCAGGAAGAGTCTGTGGCTGCATGTTTTGGTAGGAAGCCAGATACAAAAGATTGTCAACAAGAACATGTGAGTTTGAAGGCAAACATCCTTATCTGCGAATTTTAGTGGAAGAATCCCTTTTGAGGTATTTCTGGTATCTTTCTGAAGGCCATACTCTCACTACATACTGTTACCCACTCCAGAGATGCTCTTCTTTTTATCTATCAGTCTGTATGTAGCCACTGGGAAATAACACTTCTCTCTTTTTTAACTTCTTCATAGGTAGAAAACAGACACACCTAATCACTGATTTAAAGCTATTTTTAATAGGAGTGGTATTTCTTCCACACGAAGATCAACAGAGATACAGACACAGCAAAATCCAGATGTAGGGTGTGGCCAAACCTCTTATTGGAGAATTCCTCTCCCTAAGTTGGAGAAGTAAATTTGTAATTTATCACGCGAGAGTTCTCAGATTATCATTTCATTTTGCAGCAGTGAGTATTTGTCCGAATGGGGCCTCATCCTTCAGGAGCCATGGGGAAATTGGTATGGGGAAGGGAAACCACATTCTTTCAAGAGAATCTTGGCTTGGGTGCACTGGCCATACAGCAGCAGCTCATTTTTTGCTCTAAAGGTGAAGAAGACCTTTGACAGAACTCTTCTAATTCTGTTTTTTTTTTTTCCTTTGTAGGAGGGCAAGAAATGCATACTCATGGAAAGCTGAGGGTCAAGGCAGAGCTGCAGCGTCCCAGCGGACCTGGCTGTTCGCATCAGCAGGGTGGGTGTCAGATGGCAGACCTCCCCCTTATAATCCAGCAACAAATGTGCCTCTCAGACACACTGTCAGAGGCACATGGAAGGGCACAGAAACAACACATCTGGTGATGGGTGAGCTGAGTAATGCCAGCAGGTGTCCAGCACAGAAAAAGTCACCGACTCCCCTCCTGCTGCAGCCTGTGGGTGAACGCTACGCCCGCTGGTGAAGTGTGGGCTGGTATTACTGCATCTGTCTTTTCCACAAACCAGTGCCATTGTTTTGGTACAGATAGCAGACCAGTGGTATTCCATAATCCCTGGCATCACATAGCCTTTAAATCGATTTTGAAAGTAGCAAATGTTGCGCCACCCTGACACGACATCTCCTCACAAATGCAGAGGTAGGGCAGAGCTGCACCAGTGAAAGCAGAGCAGTGAGGTGTGATCAGGAACACCCACGTCACTGCAATTACACTAATAAACAAACTGTCTGGAGGAAAAAACCTTTTGCCATTTTAATTAATTAATTGTATTACTTTAATTAATTTAATTGAGTAATGCTTTCATGTGAAGCCTCGGTTTGCAAGAATGTGAGTTCTCTAATCTTTCAGGCAGTTCGGGAAAAATTTATTTTGACAGCTGCTTGCAGAACAGATGAGATTAAGGGATGAAACTGTCATGGTGCTTGCTGGTTTGCTTGTTGAGAGAAGTGTTAGATGTACCTTTCAAATGGAAGTTAACCTGAAGGTTTGGTATAATTTAATAGGAGAATTATCATCACCTATTGGGACAGTATATTTTCTGTGTGTTTCTTCTGCTTTCTATTTTAATGGTTCTCACTCTTTTCCACTCTCTAGCTATTGAGAAATGAAAATGAATTTTCCCTCCAAAAGAAAAACAAGTTATTTATAAGATACAGTGAAAATGTCAAGGGATGAGAGAGTTTGGGGCAGACATCATCCTCTGCGTGGGCGGATGTTTCTCATTTGTGCCATCCTGTCATGTGGCTCCTGGAACGTGACGGAATGGTCAGACTGCCAGGAAAAAACATCACCCTTAACTCTTGCTTCCCTAAGCAGAATCAAGCTGTTGCAGAGGGAAAACATGATGTAAGCTACAAAAGAGGCTAGGATTTCTAATAGGGGTCCTATAAACTAAGTCATTTTTGTTTAGGATGAAACAGAACCCAAATGAAAACCAGCAACCCTAAATAAAAACAGAGATCTAATGAAAGCAAATTTTAACAATTTCTTGAGTTTTTTAACACAACAGTCAAAAAGTGAACTTTTGTTCCTAAGCAGGACCAAAGAAGGAAAAGACAATACACTGGGCACACTCAACAACAAACTAAAGACTGAACTTCAGAACACCTTATTGGTGAACCAGTGGGGAGCTGCAGCTCTGTCTGGAGGCTGAGGCCAAGTCCTCGTGCCCACGTCAGCAGCTCGGGGCTCCCTCACACCCTGAGGTCACTGACCCACCCTCCCCATGCAGCGTTTCCTGCTCCCCGGCCTTATGGGACAACCGTGTCACTCCTTCATTTTCTTCTGAAAAGTTACATAAACTACTCCCTCTGACGAAATTCCCTGGGGAAAGTGTTGATAACTGTTCTGTTCACAGCACAGAGAAAAGTGGTGCATTTAGAATATGTTTTTGGAAAGTGTGTGTTATTTTGATGGCCTCAAAACATTTTGCAAAGTTCACCTTGGCGTCATCTTAAAAAGAAAAAATACTCCCAAGTTCACATTTTTAAGCTTCCTCAAAATGTATTTATTTTTTTTTCCCACTATCATCCCAATGTTTTTAAACAACTAAATCCTTCATTTGAGTTAGATAAGCATTAGACTGATCCAAAATCTGTTTTTCCCTCTCTCTGCTTTTTACCAAGGTAGGTAACACTACCCACCCAAAACTACTATGTCTGATGGTTACTTTCACAAATCCAACCCCCCCACAAAAAAAAAAAAAAAAAAATTCTAAGCCACTCTTAACATAATTTCTTTCACTTTAGAAGCGCCTGTATTTTCCACACATCCTCCATCTGCTTCTCCACAAAAATCTGTGCACAACCTCCCCCCTTAATCCTACAATCTACTGCTATTCCTGCAATGCAACGTTACAGCACAGCTATTTGAGAGCCCTTTTCTGAAGTATTCCCTCCTTTTTTAATCATTCCAAATATAAGCATCTGCACAAAGCCCAGATCCCTTGTGGGTATTGCTCTGACATGCAAAGTGTGGGAGGAGGATTTTTCCAGACACTGAGTATGAAGTGAGCTATGCTGTGGATGTTGTAAAGTGTGTCTAGACATCACCAACATGTCAAAACTAGTCTGTCACACACATGCTGTTCTGATGACATCATCCAGGGATCGGGGCTCCATTTTATCAATAATTAGACCTGAAGTCTCTTTCTTATGAAGTCTTTTTCCTTTCTAAG
>VYXC01001278.1:0-50273 GCA_013397175.1 Platysteira castanea
CCCACAATGACTCCAGAGAACTTTCCTTAGGCCTGTTTTCACCTGAAACAGTACACAGTGACTGAACTAGTTCAAAAAAACCCCAACCACAACTCAAAACCCCACTAAACTAACTTAAACCAGCTTGTATTTGCTGTGAGACAACAGCAAGCCAGCAGATGGCTATGACAGATTAGCCAAGGAGAGACAATCTGGACTTTTCCAAACCTTATGTAATACAGCTTCATATTTTGGCTGAGGTTTTAACACCTTCCTAGCTCTAAGAGCTTGCAGTAGCATTTTCCCTTCATGGAATGCATCCCTCGAAGCCAACTCTGACTGAGGGAAGCAGACATTTATACTGACATAGCACTGGGAACTCTCAGATGGGATTCAGTCACATTGTGCTGTGGCCATATATATTTATCCTCCTGGCTGTAGTCCATATCTCTGTATTCGTACCCTGAAATATTGGTTGTCTAAATAGCATGGCAAGTATACTCTGGTTTCTAAGAAAGTCTTCCTTAGGCAAATTAATTTTACATATTACGTAGGAACTATAGATAGCTGGGTTGCACAGAGATTTCCCATAAGCCATGGATACCAGCACTGGAAATGGAGGATAAGGGTACCCGAGCTTCTCTAAGATTATGGGGCTTATTGACTCACAAAAAACCCATTGCAGGATCTTCATACCCCCTAAATATTTGTATTGCATTTTATGGACTCACAGGTCTTCTATCCTGCACACGCAGCCTCATCCCTTTCCTTTATTACACCAAATTCTTGAGCAGAAGTCCCTCCTTTAGCAGGAAATGTCCTACAAAGGACAGTCTCTTAAAAAGTAATAAAATGAATTATTGGTTTCACATGTAGTCAAATATTAGAGGTTAAGAAACAAATCAGTCTCGCATCCCCAGGCTAGCCGAGATATCCTGCTTCTTTTCCTTTTCATAGCTTCCTCCCCAAACCCCAGCTTTTTTGGGGAGTTTTTGGTTGGTTTGTGGGGTTTTTTTTTTGCCTTTTAGCCCTCTTTCAGTGCAAAGTCCTTTCCTCTCCATAACCCTCCTTGCTCACAGTTAATCCTTTTAACATTTTCTGGATCCTTCCAGCACTACCCTATCCTATTTCTCTTTCTCCTTCAAATTCAGGAGCAAATACATGATCCTCACTCTTTCTCTCTCCTTTCCTTCTCCCTTCTGGCAGTCCCTGAAATGTTTTTCCTCTCCATGCATCTAGGGCTTTCAGCTTCCCAAAGCCCCTGCCACACGTGGAATCTAGAACCTCAAAGTGGTCTGGATTGAAAGAGACCATAAAGACCATCCCGTTCCCAACCCACTGCCACGGGCAGGGACACCTTCCACTAGACCAGGCTGCTCAAAGCTCAATCTGACCTTGAACACTTCCAGGGATGGGGCATCCACAACTTCTCTGGGCAATCCATTCCAGTGCCTCACCACCCTCGCAGTAGAGAATTTCTTCCTAATATCCAACCCAAACCTACTCTCTCCCAGTTTAAAGCCATCCCCCCTTGTCCTGTCACCACTTTTCCTTGTAAAAGGTCCCTCTCCAGCTCTCTTGCAGACCCTTTTAGGTACCGGAAGGTGCTATAAGGTCGCCCCAGAGCCTTCTCTTCTCCTGTCCACTCCAACCCACCTGCTCTTGCTTATTGAAGGCCATGACATTTTTATTGAACATTTTGGGTTGCCAACCAACTTGGGCTGTGTCTAGCAGGCTGTGTTAGAGGAGATGGAGCAGAGCTTGGCATTGGATGCAGCGAGGGTGCCTGGAGGAGCAGCAGTGGGAATGTTTGGCCAACCAGCCCTGGAGCTGGGCACACCAAGCCGAGTACATCACGGGGCTTGTGGAGCCAACACACAGCTGGCTTCCAGAAAAGCTTAAATGCCTCTGGCAGAGCTGGCAGGCTAGAGCTCGTAGTGCTAATGGCAGGCCTAAAAATACTTCCCCCTGGGAATCCAGAGTGCATGGCACAATCATTAGGACCTCTTATTTCCAATGGAGTCATAAGGTGTTTTATCTATAAAAAACACCTGATCTCATGAAAGTTTTTAAAGAAATCTTCTGGCAGTTCCAGCTGTTACTGAAGTGCTTCAGATCAGGTTTCATACAGAATGTAAGAATAGAAATATACAAACGAGGCCCAGCCCTTCCCATGGAAACAGCACCTGCAGTGTCCTGTGATAAATGCTGTCCTTCAGCAGCCTGAGCTTCTCATTCAGTTCCTGCACATACAATTCAAACTGGGACTGGGGAAATATAACACTCAAAGCAAATTTTGGAAAGATCAGGATGGAGCAGGAAGAGTTTTGCATCCCAGCTTTCCCCACAGCTGGTAACATTGTCTGGCAGCAGCCAAGCACATTGCCCAGTGGACCTTTCCCTCCCTGTAGCTCACTGGAGAGCGTAATGAGGAGCTGAAGATACTGATACCATTGGGCAAATGTTATTTTAGAAAAATACCTTTTGGCCTGCTAAATCAAGCAGTGTTTTACACACTGGGATTAGAAAACTTGGCCCTGTTTCCAGCTCTGCCACTCATCTGCTGTCTAAAGTTGTGACTGGCTTTCCCTGCTGGTGACATTTCTCTTCTCCCTGGAAAGCCCTCAAGTGCTGATAAGAGATGTGCAATGAGTGCTAGTGTGGTGCTAACTGGAGCAAGTACCAGAAAGAAAGAAGGAAGAAAATATTTCTTCCATTACTATTTTGCCCTGTTGCTTTTAAGGCAACCTCATCTCACACGTCTTGAAAAAGATGCAAAAAGGCCGAAGCAAAATTGTTGCCTTAATCTGCAGCTAAAATATTTAGTGGGAAAAAACCCCAGCTGTTTCAGGAGTGATTGCTGGTAACATCTCAGTGAAATCTAAAACAGTCCACCTCAAAAATACAAATTTATAATCATTTGGGCCTCAGGCAATGCAGTCTAGAAAATTTGTAGCAGGAGCTGACAGAAAATGTCATGCTGCTCTGTGTAGGGAGAACAACTAAAAATAAAGTAATATCAAAGCTGAGACTACTGCGTCATGCTCTTTGGACATTGTTTTGATCTTCCAGCGCACTGAAAGTAAGGCTCATAAATTATAGATGCTATTGGGAGCAGCATGTAAATACCACAAGACAGAAACAGGTTATTAAAAAGAAAGCAAGAAATAAAGAAAGATGGGAAAAAAATTGAGACAGCAGGGGGAAACCAGTAAAATCTGTTCTTGGCTACAACTGTGTATACAGAGAGGTTTTAATTGGAAGAAGTAGCTTTTTCTGTCAAATACAGTGCTGTGTTGTCATTGACATCCCACCAACAAATACCAGTGCATGAGTCAATGCTCTGAAAAAAATACAGGGCAGATTAATGTGTCATTATCTCCTACAGACCTCCAAAATCATGCAAATGATCAGAGAAGATGAGCTCTTGAAGCCTCCCTCTCTAACACAGCTTTCTCCTTCAGCATCATGACCATCATTTCAGCACCAGGATCTTGTCTCAGAGGTGTCAAACTGCCACAACTAAAATATGCCCACATTTTTTACATTATCAGCAACAGTTTCAACCATTTCCTGACTCAAGAAGGCTGTATCTTGGCTCGATCTAGCACAGCAAGGAGAAAGAAAATCAAACCAGAAACCACGTGGTGATGCTTTGGTACATGCGAGTCCTTTGACTCTTCATTTTGAACACCACAAATGGACAGCCCAAACTGCTGATCTAAATCTACTTCCTGCCATACCACACAGCTAAAAATATTTGACAGTGACAGGAAAAAAGACACCTAAAATCATGAACTATCATTATTTACTAGCACTTTACTAAGTAACCTGGTAATGAAGACTCCAAATTTCAAAAAAAAAATAAATAATTCTAAAAGCCCTTGGCTTCAAGAGGAGAAGTAAGCAACCGTACACTTGAAACAACACCAAAACTCCAAGTTGTAACACACGGCCAAGTGCAGAAGTTGTTAGCTAAAAATACAAATTTAAATCTGAAATAACAAATTATTGAAAAAAAAAGAAATTAACACTAAATAAAGGGGATTGGGTTTTTCTGAGGATGCTAAGAAAGAAAAACATTGCAGAAACAGTGGTGTTATCTGAAAAATTAAGAAAACACAGTAGTAGTTGATAGATATTTTTCTGCTACAGAAATAGGTAAGAGAGCACTGGCTCATATCATATGGTGATGAAATCTGGTATCATATGGTGATGAAATACCCCGTGTTATAAAAATAACAGGTGAAGGTTAATGAAAGCTAATGTGGATTCAAGTTTTAAAAATAGTTGTCCAAAGAGTTGTTTAGATCACTGAAGCTGAATCTTTAAACCTCTGAAGCTCCAGGAGAGGGCAAGAACATGTATATTGTACCAGAAAGGCACAGTTTTGACCAAGACAAGAGGATGGATGTGTGGGACTGAAACAGAGGTCACAGTTTTTACCCTTCTGCGATAACTTTCTTCCTGGACCAAAGAATGACGACAACACTGATCCATGTGGCACTCACCAAGCGGCTCTGGACCTGGGCAGACATCAGATCTCCAGCAGGCCATAAAGGATCACTTCCAAACACAGGTGGGTTTTTGTGGGATTCTGAACAAATGGTCCCCACTCAGTGTTATTCACCACTTTTTGTCAGCTGCAGCACAAACAAAATCACTCTCGATCCAGGGTTACAAATGACAGAGAGATCTGAGGATCAGGGAGGATGGAAGACAGGCAGTGATTGTTGTTGGCCTGAATTGCTGGTGAGCCAAGAACAATCTCCTGCTCTAGGAGAGGTGACTGAGTGGCTCTGAACCCCGGAGGGAGGGACCCAGGCCATGCTCACAGGGACCAGCAGCTATTAAAAAAGGCTTATGTTGATGGCAATTATCAATCCTCTGTGGCTTACTGTGATCAGCATAATCAAAGCAGGCAAACAGGGGAATATCAAGAAGCCAAACAACCTCTCATTTGGCTCTGTTGCAGCTACTGCTGCGCTGCATTCTGGTATCCACATGCCTAGAAAGCAGTCAGGAAACTGTGACAGGTTCAGTGGATAATGAAAACAGTTAAAGATGGAGGGATGTACACAACTCAGTCTGGAGCATTTACGGGAAAAAAATTTACAAATGTTTTCATCCCAGTTTAATCACCAGTTTTCACGACTGCCATAACTGTTGGCCCTTAGATTCAGCAAACAAAAATGTAGTGGTAATCAACTGATGGAAGATGAATCTAATCCAACTGATCCTAGAAATAAAACATAGCAAGAGTGGAATGACTGATCATTAGGATTATGTATCCCATACCTTGAGATGGATCTTCAGTCAAGGAAAAAAACCTCATTGTCTGAAAGTTATGCTCTAGATCAGCTCTGAAGTAGACTTTGTGTTATAGTTAAATCTGGGGAATTTTTCTGACCTTTGCAACACCAGAGCTGATAATTAGTTATATCTCTGCATATTCTCCAAACAATTCTGTTTGTAAACCTAAACTCTTGAAAGGGAAATTGATATTGTTGCCCCAAATATATACTTTCGTTCATTTTGAGGCTTCTGTGTTATCCCGTGACCTCACAGTAGCTCCATATGGATATAGGTTTGTACATCTGTTACACTGACTGCTGAAAGAGTAGCTTCTTGGAAGTAGAAGGCATACACCTGAAAGCCAGGCTATATATTAACCTCTCTCTAACCTGTGATGTTCCTCAGTGTGATGATGAAAAGAGCAATTTGGTTTTAGAGCTTGAAAAAATGCTGCAGATGTTTATCAAACCTTATCCATAATTGTCACTTTCCATAAGCATGGTCATTTCAAGGAATGGATGGATAAACGACTTTTCAGGAGGAGAAGGGCTCATCACCAGCCTCCTGCAGGTGGGCTGACTCTGAGAAGGATACAGGGGAATGAGGATTATTAAGCCATTCCAGCCAGGCAGAGCCCAGAACCAGAAAACACACCAAAAGAAACCAAGCAGGTGAGCACCTATCTCCAAAAGTGCCACAAGGGCACTGACAAGACACTGCTGTTTCACAGTTGTGGATTTGTCAATGACAAATTTGTCCATACCCCTGTCCATGGCAGACCAAGTCCCAGCTACAGTTTACCGCTCTTTGGGTCTGATTCTCTGCTGAAACAACTCAGCTGAGCATTTTTCTTTGGGTTGCTGCAGAAAACGGGAGGCTAAAGCTACCATATAATTGTAATCGGTAAAAAGAATAAAAATTGTCAGGATTATTACTTGCCTCTAAAGGGACAATTGTACATCTTAAAAATCAAGGCTTGGCTGGCAGGAGGAATAATCTAGAAAAGAAGACTGTAGCTGCTTCATTTCCATGTGTGGAAGGGAGAGCAGGGTCTTTAAAGGCTGGCAGTTTCAGAGGGGTGTGTTCATGGGTACGTACATGACTCACTCTGCCACGGGTCAGGTATGGACAGCGTGAATGTCAAGGGCAGAGATTTCATGCACACACTCAGCCTACTGCACAAAGGACTCCTTGGACACTGCAAACAAAGGGGAAGGGACAGGGGATAAGTAATCACTGATCCCTTCTTGCACTACTAATTCAAGAGCACACATCATGTTGGTTTATCTTAATGAAATGCCTCTATCTATTTTCTGTGCCCACATATGTTGTTTCTCCTTTTAGGAGGTTGAATGCCTGCCATTGACTCACTGGGAGGGATTTGCCAGGATAGACCCAGCAGACATTTCTGTAGTCTGAAGAGGGAGAAGATCAGGATTCCAATCCCCATTTTCTAGTGGTGCTTCTGCTATTTTCAGGGATGAGAAAGAGCGGTATTATTTTCTAAGATCACCACAAACTGAACTCTGCTCCAAATTTTTGTGGAGTCCTTCTCCCTGTTCTAGCTGCAAAATATGCACTGTATATCCTCTGATAGTTCAAGCAAATTAAGTCTCGTTTTACAAATGGAAAATACAGCAGTCAGCAAAAAGGATGAAGCATGCATTTTTATATAAAGCTTCATTTAATGTCCTTTGAAACCAATGTAAAGCCCTGCATTGACGTCAGTGAGCTTTCAGTCAGACTCATACCACTGTAAATGTAAATTCAAGCTTTCCAGTAGCAGAACTCATGTGATAAACCTCATTTTTGATGTACTGAACAGCACAATCAGGCTCCCCTTTGATCATCCACAGCAATCTCCTTCTGTGGGTTTTAAAGCATGTTATGAAGGGAGGAAAGCATCATCAGCCTCAATTTACAAGTGAGAAAGAAGAGGCAGGAGGAGACAAAATGATTAACAAGGCTGGCTACTACGTCAGTACAGAAATGAGAATATAGCACACACTTCCTGACACCAAACTGGGCTCTTATTAGATAAGTCACACTGATAAGGGGATCTAGTTTATTACTGATGTATCAAACAATCCTTCCTCTTTATCTTCCTAGGCAGAGCTTTCTGCAGGAATGAGCTCCAAAAGCTTCCAACACAAATTCCAATTGATACAGAGGTTAAAAACCCCACAACCAAGGAAAATGAACCAAGGAAAAGGCACCCTCCCCAAGTCATAAACAAAAATTAAATGGTGTACAGTCCATGTCAAATAAAAATGAAAAATTCAGTTTCACAGTTGAAAATCTCCATAATGCTTTGGTCAAATTTAACACTTTGTGCTGGCCTTACACAGTGCACAGGTGTAAAGAGGAGTAAAGCTTGACCCATTCGTGTCAGCTGAAGCAAACATATAATTATTCAGTTCTTAAAAAAATCAGATTCATCCAAATAAAACCCATATCTAATATTTTATGCATGATTTCCCCTGCTCTAAACCTACAGCACTGTCTTGCACCACTGACAGTGATTTGCAAGTAGTTTGCTTTCCCTAGATTTCAATGGACAACATGAAGATATCAGTATCAGATTTCTTGCCAGAGATCCTCATCACTTATGCAGAGAAAAACCTGATTAATTAATCAGTCTTTATTTAAGCACAGGAGAGGAAAGGAAAGCAGAGATACACAGGCACTCCAAAAGAGACTCTGTAAGGAAGTGTTATTTTTAATATAAAAGATTGGCTCACGGTGCAGTCTTCAAAGTCAGAAGGACTTAAAAACTGCCTGCTATTTCTGTGAGCAGAGCAGTCGCAGCCGGGAGAGCTGGAGCCCACTGCTGCTCGTGCATCAGCAGCAAGCCTGTTTATGTAAGCTGCCAAGCATTAGTGTACACAAAATCACAGAGCACAGAGTTTGTAAACAGGCAGGGAATGCTGTGGTGCCAGGGACGCACACACGCACATCCTCCTCCGCGAGACGAGTGGGAAATGCCGTGCGCTGAACTACCTGAACTCGGCCTTCAGAGGCGCCTCCACAAGTCGAATCCAAAGCTGCCAGATAAATGTTCCCTGGGATGTGTCTCTGCACATCGGTGTGACAGCCCCTGGCAGGTTCGGTTAGGCTCAAGTGCTTGGGATTACCTATGTGCTCCCCCTGCAGCACCACAGCTCCTGTCCTTCCCCTCTCCCAGGCCTGGGAGGAGAGAGGCTCCCTCATGGCTCAGGGCCAGGATGAGTGAGGGGATTTTCATGTCCTAATGAAATCAACTTCCTGGGCTAATTAATAGCTCTCTTTTCTTGTTTGGTGGGCAGCATTGTACCCCTTTTATAATCTCCCATACTGGGGGATGGAGGGAGCACCCCAAGCCCTCCTGTTATTTTCTCCTGCTGCACAGATTCTGCCAAGAGACATGGGGCACTGCTATGCTGTTCACTGCTCGCCACAGCATTTTTTAGCATTTGACACACAGATCCCAAAGCAGAGGTGCATTTTTCCATGTTATAGGACACAGAGCACACGGCCAAGCTACTGCTACAGTCCCCCTGTCCCCAGCAATCCGTTTCTCTAGGGTGCTGCTAACGTTTAATCCTAAAATCCAGTCCCTTCCCTTAGCTATTTCCTATTCACCTAGATGACCACAAGCAATAGCTTTCCTCTGTGTCAGAGGAAAACCTGCCTTTAGATTTTTGATCTGTGCCTTGCCCCAGAGTGGGTCTCAGATGGCTCAGAAACCTGGCTGACAGCATCACTGGCATGAAATACATGAGGATCCTTTATGCAGATGGCCTCTGAGATAACACTGGTTGGACCTAAGGAGGTCAAAATCTTAAACTATTTTAAAAGAGGCTGTTCAGATGCAGCTAGTGGACCAGCAAATCCTGGGGAGCAGGGCTATGTCCCTTTCTTGCTGGCTGGTGGTGATGGGGCCTGTTCACACCTCACGGATGAACAGTTTCTCCATTAAGACAAAAAATATAAAAGGCATCTGTATTTGTTTGCAGCAGCACTTTCATAAGAACTGCCTGGAGCAATATTAGGATTGTGTCTCCACACAATTTACTAATCATCCATAAAATACACACGTTTCTCCCCCGGGGCTCATTAAGAGGGCTGCGGGCAGGTGGGGCTGAGCCTGCCCTTCTTGGTGGTAGGTGGGAAAGGGAGCTTTGCCTGCTGAAAAGCCTTGGAAATCACTGCCAGAGCAGGCAGTGATTTAATGCTAGGAAAAACTGTATCCCCTCAGTAAATGTACTTGGACTAGATTTTATGTAAGCAAACTCAGAAAAACCTTACTCATTCTTATGTCACTAATCCAGGCGCCTCATAATTTGCCGAGGGTGGGGGGAGGAGAGGAAAATCGACACACTGCTGCTTGCCAGCCAAAACACAGCACTGATTTCCCACTGCTCGGATCTCAGTAATTTTCTGCAAGACAACAGCAGAGTATTTACTAATGCCCAGGAAGCCACACGCATCCCCCTGCAGGCATTTATTGCCTTTGCTCATCAATAACTGCTGTGTCAACTGGACGTGTGCACGGGCAGATGGAGAGGCACAGCTTTTCTTGACATGCCACATTTTAATGGTCATAATGAAATGAAAGTATGCCAGTGGCTGCTATTAGGGACATCATCCCTCTAATTTCTGTGTTGTTGAAACTCAAACATTTTATAGATGAGGATGTAGTGTCTTAATGTATCCTAGAGACAAGTTAATCTTCCTCTGCATCCTTGTGCCTTCCCTGCTCTTGCCAAGACAGCATAGTCATTATCTCCTCCGCTTTTCCACCCTTCCCTCTACCCACGAACACTTCAGAGGCATTGACTAATTCAGTCACTGATTCTCAGAGCTGCCTCTTTACCCACCGTGAGACCGTCCTTCTGAAAAAGAGCAAACAGCTTCAGAGTGCCTTTGAGGAAGTAAGACAGCCTGAGTGCACAAAATGTAGGGTGTCTTGATCAGCAGGAACACACATGGACCGAGCCCCACATACCCCAACACATCAGACCAACAGAGTCCCACTCAGGGACTTGGTAAGCTTCGGCTTCATGAAGCAATGGATGTGCTTTTATCGACCACTGGCAGGACCGAAAGCCCATATCTGCAAAAGCAGAAAATTAATCAGTTGCTAAAACCTTTCCCAGGAACCACATTACTCTCAGACATAATGATCTCATCATGCTGGTTGCTGGCTTTGTGGTTCTCCTTAACAATTCCTGGTTCTTCCACTCCTCTTTCCCTAGGAATGCTGTGTTTTTCACACACAGGCACGTAATTGTCAAGGCCAAATCCTGACATCCGCTCTGTCCAAATTTATTGCTCCACAAGCACACCACTGTTGTTATAAAAAAGTTCCAGCACCCACAAATCTGTTCCTCCTTAGCCAGGCCCTACAAGACTTTAGGACCACAGGCAGCAAGAAGCAACTGAACAAACACATCCACCAAGCAAGCCAAAACAGAAATACTCACCAAAAAGTTTCTAAATATTCTCACCCTTGGAAACTTTGGTACCAAGCTGGAAACTTTGGTACCAGCTGTGGAAATTAAAAGATAATGTCCTGACCTTTCTGCCCCATCACTTGGTGTTTGGTCAGAAGGTTTCCCTGCCTCTTCAGCAGGGAGCAGTCACCATCCAAATTTTGCTTTAGTGACTTCCACATGGAACTCCCTCCAACCAGCATCTGCCTCACCCACCCAGGGATGGGAAATGCCAGTACCATCGTCCCTGACATGTCCTGTTCACAGCAGCACTGTCACACAACATGGACATTGGCACATCTGCAGCCAGAGGCACCCTGGACATTCCAGCTGGAAACAGCGCAGCTCTGCTGCCAGGAACAGCAGGATCTCCTCACCCGAAGGAAAGGGGAAGAGGAAGGTGAGAACTCCTCACTCTCTGGTCATACCCTGCTGTAACCCTCCAGGAGAACCCAGTAAAAGCTCAGGGGAGCTTCATCCTGCATATTTACCTGTTTGGTCTCCACCAAGCAGGGGAAGATGTGGACTTGGCATCACAAGAACCTGAAGGAAGATGACAGATACTCCCAGCTCAAGTCAGTTTGGAGACCCTCCCGAGGAAGCCAGCTCCTTGTTTTCTGGAAACAGGGAACTGGTGCATAATCAAAACCCCAAACCCAGCCCCATGGAAGTCACCCACCCCTCTCTATCAGGAGTGTTTCACCACAGCTGCTGCCACTCCCAGCACTGAATGCATGAAAACTGACACCAAGTTTCATGAGCTTTAGCTGTGCTATGATTCACACTTCCCTGCAATTATTATAACAATGATATTGTTATATTTTGATCCTATTACATCTAATTCGATAAGACATGGGCTTATGATGAGACTGTACCTCACATCACTTGATGACTATCTAGTTTTACGTGACATCCAGCATTTTAAGAATTTTAATTCCCGTTTCATTTCAGCTTTACTCCAAGTTCATACCATATGTGTAAGGAAAGGCTGGATTTCTGTCTGCCTTTGGGGCTCCCAGTCTGTAGGCCTGGGGAACACAGCCCCCTGAGAGCAGAGGCAGCACAGGAGCCACATCTCACTGTTCTTGTGTCACGGAGGTTCAAGTCAGGAATGTCCTCAAACTTGGCAGGGGACAACAGGCTGAGGACGTGGTAACGCAGACTTTGGTAACTCCGTATTGGCACTTCATATGTGCATAAAACAGCATCTCATCCTCACTGATCACCCCCTTTTTCGAGAGAAAGCATTGTCAGGATCTCTTGGTAAGACCCAACATTACGCTAGGATGAACTAGAACATTTATCACAGTATCTGGTGCAGACATTTTCGGGCAAAGTATGGATGTCCCAAACTCAAGGCTGTTCCCAAGTCACTTTTTAATCTCTGCAAACAATTCTATCAACCCATCATTTCCTGTGATGGGAATTTTCATTCACAATTGCCCACTTCCACTCTTTCCAATCAGATAGAAAACGTTATATCTTGAGCAATCTCTTGAGCCATAACCTATGTCCTCGTAACCAAGTCCCTGCTTTGTTATCAACAAGGGACAGATGTGGAGAGAGGATCATGGTTCTGCTCATTATCCAGAAAGCTACTTATTCTTTAAATGTCTTAAATTTGCTTCTTTTGAGATATTTAATTCAGCTTTTCTCACCCAAATTTTATGCCACTGAGAAACACTATTCATTCCTGCCTGGCAGCAATTACTATGGCCCCAGTTTGCTTCAGGATTTATGAAAAGGCTTCTATAGATTCTGGCAGCAGATTTGTTTGTTATTTTTATGGACTACTCATAGGCTGCAAGTGATCACTGCAAGAGTGTTGCTGCTAAAGAACTTCCTTCAGGCTGGCAGTAGCTCAGTTTCCCTGCCCATGCACACAGACCAAGAACAGCAGTGCCTTTAACTTGAAACTGTGAAGACTGAGCTGCCAATCATTAAATTTCTTACACATTAAAAAAATTAAAAAGCATATTTGAATAGAGGACTGCAAGTTAAAGCCTTAAGCTGGGCTTTCGTGATGCGGAAATCCATTCACTGCTGGTACATTTCTCACGTGCCACAGGTATCTCTCAGTTTTGGGAAACTACCTGGCTGGACTGGATCTGAGAAGTGACCTGACAGTACAGATGGACTTACCGTGCCACCCTTCTGCTGGGCCACACGGTCAGCAGGAGATCCAGAGCTAACACTCAAACTCAACACCACATTAGTTTCTCAAGGAGAAACTTAAAGGCCATGCTGTCCATTAGAGAGGGAGGAGAGCATAGGAACACAGTGCTTCAGAGATTGAATTTGTCAGGTCAGAGTAGCTCAGAAGTCAGGCATAAGGTTTACTTCTTTCTGACTAAAAGTTAATTTAAGTTATCCGTCGGAATTTCAAAACCCAGCGTTGCCATCAGGACTGTAATGCAGTAAGTATATAAAAACCTCAACACAACTAAGATAAAAAATGCTGCAAAGTACGTTAATAAAATAATTACATTAAATAATTATCCCCTTATTTGCATTCAAAAAGAAATCCTTTAAAGGCTTACTGAATAAGCTTGAAATAAAATTAATCAATCAGCCAGCTAGTCTGCGATTAGGAGGACAGAAAACAGGCTGGCTGGGTGCTTGTGGAGGATTATTTCTGTGACATTTAACCTCAGGGTCAGGTAAGGAGAAGATGATGAAGGAAGAAAGCTGAGCAAGTGCAAAATAAACAGGATGAACTACCAGTAGTGGGAAAAATACACTGTCAGTGGATTGAGGTGGGTCAAATTGTGGGCATGACTGAGGGTCACCACAGCCCATGGAGTCAGGGACTACAAGCGAGTGATAAAAAGCTGGTGCTAAACATGGTAAGGCTTAAAAACTGGGTTTATAAGTAGCCATTTTCAAATAGACACACAGATTTTGGCTTGAACTGCCAACATTAGTGAGTAATTTTAAAAGCATGGGTTACAGAGGGGCAGATATATTTTGTAATAACTCCAACACTGTGATTTTGATAACCAGATTGGAATTTGAACTTTTACTGATTTTTTTTCTGGGTTCTAGTGGGGCTGATAAGGAAGAAAAGAAGGACCACCTTTTCTGAGAAATATTGAATCATGCCTGGAACAGGAAAATCAAGTGGGCAAAACATAATATGGAGGGGAGGGGAGGGAAGAGGAAAGAGGAAAAGGGGAAAAGGGAAAGGGGAAAGATTCTTATCTCAGAGTTTCCTTTTATAGAACACAGAACCTGGCAAGAGGAGTGAGAGGAACCAAGTGTGTGGAAAGAGAATTAAGACTTCCAGGTCCTCGATAGCCTCAGCTTCAGGCAGCATCTGCAGGACTTCTGAGACCACCATTTCAGGGTTTCACTTTGCAGGAGCTTAGGAGCTTTGGGGACTTCAGCCTCAAGGCAGTGAAAAGGAAAACAGGATATTTCAAAGCGGGTTTATTTTTAAAAATTTACTCAAATTGCTAATTGCAAGGATTTTGAGTAAATTAGGGTTTTGAGTAAATTAGATTGTTTAAATTCTGTGATCACAGGCCTGTAAAAATTTTGCTAGCAACTTTCAAAAAATGCTACAAACCTCTACAGAATAACTCAGAGGAGCCTACCCTAGTATCATCCATGCAGAACTAAAACTGTGCATAGAAGACACAAAATTTTCATTTTAATAAATAAAAGTTGCTGAAAAGTTGTTAAAATAATACCTTTTACCTCATCAGTGGAATTATGAAATGTAACCAATGACCCTGATACCTGTCCTGCAAAAAAGGTGCTGATTCTTTTATATGAAATAAGAGGTAAATTACCAACTAATAATATATATCTCTGAGTTAGCAAAATATTAAAATCCCTTTGAAGCATGATTTGCTTGCTTCTAACTCAACCTTATATGGCAGGTTCTCCACAGGATAATGGTCTTACCATGATGATGAAGCATTTTGTTCTTTCCAGTGCATTTTGGGCTGATTTTCTTACAGTATATTGTGGGTCTTTCTACCAGCTTTTACTGCTTTTTCTCCTTTATCACAGAGAAACCAACTTCCACGTGTTTCTTTCTTCCCTTCTTGACTGTGTTAAACATCAAGCCTCCTCTAATTCAGCACCAATCATCCCCAGGGAATACTTAAAGCCCTTTGCTGCATCTCTGAGTGTTACTGCTCTAATAACAAGCATTCCCACTCTGACACCACATGCAGCACATCAAATGTTTTCAGGGTGAGTCCAAAGAAGTGCCCCAAGGCAGGAGTGGAAATAGATGATCTTTAACATCCTGTCCAACCCAAACCATTCTGTGGTTCCATGATTTGCTCCTTAGGCCACAGCTTCTCCTGAAGGACTTCCAACCTATAGGTTGGAAGGTGCAAGGTGAGATTCCCGGGTCAGGGAGATCAGTCCCAGCTGTAAGCACTGCTCTGGCTGGAGGCCAGCCCTCAGTCAGGATGTGTGTCAGGAGCTCACATCCCTCAGAGTGTGAGCACAGCATTGCTACAACCCCAGCAGCACCACTTGCTCCGTGGTTTGCTCGTGATATTGGCTTGGAGTTGACAGTTTCCAGGGCTCCCAGCTGGGCTGGATCCTCACGGGGATATCCAGCAGGGAATGTCCAGCTCAAACTCACGTCTCAGCTCAACAGCAAATGAGCAGTTCCCTTGTCAAGACTACAAACACAAAACTCCCCTAAGTCCTTCTCTTACACTTTCAGGGTATCAAGTGAAGGATTTTCCCAGCAAACACAGCTGAGTGCTGCTAGTCTGAGTGCTCCCCCAGAGAGGATCAGACAAGCATTAGGAAGGAAGAAGAGAAATACCTGCACTGAGTTTGTTGTTAGAAACTGTCATCTAGAAGGGAAGCTTCATTTCCCTCAAAGTCTGGCAGACTGAAGAGACTGAAGAAGTAGTTAGGGAAACCCTGAAACTCTGGGGAGCCTCTGTAAGTCAATTTTTTTTTTTAGATCTCTCATGAGCATGAAAATATGTCATTATTTTCTATAAAGAGAACTTCACCTCTACATTAAGACCCAATTCAGAGATTTGTGTCTATTTGTACCCCCCTTTGCCACCAGATAGACTTGGGAGAACAAATACATTGCCAACATCCTCCGGGCAAGGCACAGCAGCCTTGCAAGTGCTGTCCACCACTGACATAGACATTTTCCCCTCTTCCTTTTCCACCCACAGCCCCATAAAGTCTCATTTAGCAGCAGTACGACTGCAGAGCCCATGCCTGAAGACAATACAAACCCAACACAGCAGCCCCTTTCTGTGTTTTCCCTCCCACCATGGCCAGGCTGGACACTTCTATTGGGTTCCAACCACAAGTGCAATCTTGGATTCCTCTGGAAGAGCAGCAGCCACATTTCAGGATGTCAGCACGCCGCTCTGACAAAATTTACAGACCTGGGTCACACTCATGATGTTGGCAGTGGAGGCAGGGGCTGTGCACCAGTGCTCCTGCTGGTGACCCACACCAGCCCCTGGTGAGGCACCTCCACACCCTCAGGGGGCTTCAAAGACTGTGAAACAACCAAGGCAGGCAGACAAACTCCCCTCTCTCTCACATTTACTATTTGGGATTATTATCCACCAGGAAATACTAACATTCCTTATTGGAAGAAACACCATCGTTTCAAAAACTACCTGCGCCGAGCCATTTAAAAGATGGTTCCTTCACAGGTGACCAAAATGTTTTGAGAAAAGTCAAAGCACTTCTTTCCACCAGCAACTTCATTTCATTTTAGATGTGCATTCAGACGATGAAGCCCTTTTTCAGGATGAGCTGTTGAACAGTTTCATCACTAAAAAGGTCAAAGTGACATGCTCTGACCTTATCAAAAGGTTTCTTTCCAATTGTTTTCTAAACAAAAGTCTTAGGAGAACTTTGCATTCTATGCAATGTCTTGTTGTTAATGAAATTAATCATTTTCCTAATGAAATTTAAATGATTTTAATCTTCCTCATGAATAAAATCAAAATATCTTATTCCAAGCACTCTCACCAGTTCAAGTTAAAAAGAGAATTACCTACGATTACAATGGAAATAGATTAAATCAGCTTCAGATGTTCATAAAGAGGTGCTCAGCCTTGACACATACCCAGCACAGAAAATTTTAGCCTCAAATAGCTCAGTTTCAGTCAAATTATGTGGAACTGAAACCTGAGCCTTCTCATGATAAGAGCAAGGAAGCCACAGTGAGACAGACAGAGCCAGGAGAGCGATAACAGAGTGCCCAAGTCCCCTCCAGGAAGACATGGAATATAATCTTTACGGCAAAAGGGCTGCAGGGAAGAGAGGATCGATCTCAGGTGGGAAAAGCTGCCAGTGGCTGGGCATCCAGCCTTGTCTCCCAGCATTAGGATGCCAGCTGGACCCACCCAGCTTTCAGGCAGCTGGCACCAGGCCCAGCCTGGGAAGCTGGGGATGCAGCAGGTTCTCAGACCCTTGGATGGGCACACAATGACCCCACTGCCTTCTGCAGGTGTCTGATCTCAGCCCAGCTGTCCCCACGGCCCAGAGCAGGGACTAAGGTGGACTTCTGGCCATGCAGGAATTCCCTGTCTATCTGGTTACTGTTTCCAACTCTCTGAGCCAGGCCACCATCATAAACAACTGGGCGAAGCAAAAGTAGTGGGATTTGCTCCAGCCCAGCTCCCAGGACCCATTTCTATCCCTGGTCAGCAGCTCACCTCAAGAGGTCCTGCTATGAACTGTCAGATTTGGTGTTCCCAAATCCCCACCACTTGGGAGAGACCTGTCATTGTCCCTCAAATCCCCATGAGGGGGGATTCTCACTTCTGTGCTCAACTTTCCCTGTGCATGCCATCCTCTGCTTCTTCACATCTCCCTTACTTTTCAGCAAGGTGTTTATGTCTTTTTCACCCTTCAAGCATTAAAAGACTGATTTTTTTTTTACCTTAAGGGTGAAAAAGGAAGCAAAGAGAAACACCATTTCCAGCTGAAACAGAAAGGATAATTTTAATAGGCAAGCCGTCATTATTCTGTGGATGTACACCATGTGCCTGGAACGCTACTGGAGGCACCTGGCAGACAGAAACATAGAATAGGAGAGGTTGATGAAGTAAAAATACTATAGTAAACTTCCTTGGCATGTTAGGATGATCCAGAAATCCTATTGCCCAGTTTCCCCATACATGACCCTTACTCTGACAGATTGCACTGAGCCGTCATTCCTCTGCTTCCTCATGTACAATGTGTGGTCAACCCAGCGAAAGCAGGGCAAAGGTAGCAAGGGTTTATTTACTCAGTTCCCCAGCGATTTATCCAGCCACATCCAGCCCAGCCACCTCAGGAATTCAGCTCGGAGGGCCATGAGGTTGCGCATGCCCTGGACTGGATGGCTTACAAGATGCTCTTTGCAAGGTGGTGAGTGGAGAAGGCCTCAGCTCTGCAGGTGCCCACCTTGAGATGGGCTGGCACTGACCAAGGGGCCCCAGCTGGCTGCCAGCACTCAGCTGGCCCACCCCCACTTCAGCAGGGTGCTGTAGGATGCTGCCCACCCTGCAGACTTCACAGCCAATACAACATGCACAATTAAAATGAAGAAAAAAGATGAGGAAAAAACCCCTAGCTTTCAACTGGCATTATTAGCCTGTCCCCAAAGCAAACCTTCTGCCTGCACAACACTTGGTGACCTCCACACCACACGGGTGCAGAAGACTAAATCCCCATTTAGCAGCCAGAACGATGGCACCATCACACCTGTGCCTGCCCTGCTTTGCACGACCTTCCTCCCTCCTGCCATGCCAGCTGGGCAGCACTCTGCATCCTGGTGCAGGAATGTTTCCTGAGCTGCTGTCACACCCTAGCTTTGCCTTTCTGCTCTGTGTAGCCCCTGACTGCAGGCTCCTACCATGAGGATTTCAGGATGATTGCAACAGCACCCAGTGCTGCTAAAAACTCAGGTGCAGTTTTCAAGAGGAACTCACACGTCTCTCACGCTGTCTTTCTGCAAGAACAGCTTAGACTGAAATCACGGAGGACAGCAAGAAAACACAAACCTGGCTTGTCAGCAGCACTCATTAAAGCCCGTGGGAGAGCTTTGTGCAGGTGTCCAAGACTAAAGGGGAAAAAGAGAAAGCAGAAACACAATAGCATGGGCCCTTTGCCCAACAGTGCTCTCTGAATTGCATCCCCTGGCTCTGAAACAGAGGCTGTGGCACTGTAAAGCCACACCAGCTTTGTTCAGTGGGGCCAGGGAGAGCAGCTCCCACCACACAGGTGCTTTTGCTGCACAGGTGATGGTCACTGGCACAGGCAGCAGCCCCACCACGCTCTCAGCCATGGGAGATGCCAGTGCAATGGTTCACCCCTCGCCAGCAGTGGTTAATGGTCAGGTTCGATCTTAGAGGACTTTTCCAACCTTAACAAGTCCATGATTCTCTGAGTGCCTGCACTGCAGCACCTCCCAAAGCAGTGCTCTTGCTCAGCCTAAGGTCAGGGTTGCACAGACGTGTGTGCACTCTGGCAGCCTCCAGAAATGCTGCAGAACCCCTCACGCCCTGGGTCATCTCTGCTGTGGATGGTCAGCCCAGCCAAGTGGAAGTCCCTTTGGGGCTGTGCAGGAAGCTGGTCTTTTCCAAATACGTCGAAAACAGAAGGCCGGGGCTGGATGCAGGTTTGCTGAGATCAGGGCTATTCTGGTGCAGACAGGCTATGTGCTGCTGATAGGGAGGATTAATGAGCCAGGCTGCTCATCCGTTGCAATTAGAAACAACACTACAACTATTTCGGTGCCATTTCTCTGCTGAGCATTCAAACAGCTTATCAGCCCCCTCTATATCTGCATGTAATCACGGCCTTGTTAAATATAGGAGGGGAACAGCCATATATACACGTTGCTCTGCCTCTGGAGCTAAGGTGTGGAGGACCACCTGCTAATGCTCGTACAGCACAGAAAGGGGCTTGGGTAATGGCACCAACAAGCCTTCAGAGTCACTTTGTGGCAGCTAAAATCGCTCTGGCATTTCCAGTGCTCAGAGGACAGCCGGACACAATGAGCACCGAATTTGCTCCAGCTGTAAGGAGAAGGCCCTCAGTGTCTGAAGCTGTAGCTAATCACTACAGCTGTAGCTGTAGCTTATCAGCAACCAGACAGCAGAGTAAGAAATGGTTTTGTCACATTAGTCAAGGAAGAGGAATTCTAGCTCCTGGGCTGTTTCTCACTTTGACCTGTGACCATGGAGAGCCCTCTCATCCGCCCCAGCTGCAAAATGGGAGAGACAACACCTGTCTAAAGGATAAAGTCTTGCCTCCTGCTTCCATGTTGGTATTTACAAATGTGGGTGATACTTTGAGGCAGAGAGGACTTCTCAATAAACCAAATTCTTTCTTATGTCCAACATACTATGTTTCATACACATCCTACAGAGCTGTAAACTTTTTATCTGGCTTGATTCCCTGACAAAGGTTACATATTTGTGATTAGGCATCAAATCTTCAATAAACTTCAAAATTCAGAGTAGGAGCTGGACTCTTGAAACCTCCTGAGATTGTTACTGATTGGCACACGAGTGAGAGTTCAGCCAAGTCAGCTGGAAGGAATAGCTTACCCAGGGCACCAAAGTTTCCCTTCCAGGTGCTGTCACAGACCCCAGCACGGAGGGGTTTCTCTATAGGTTGCATTCCATCAGGTCAACAGCTGGACTCCACACCATGGCCCGATGGTCACCACAGCCCTCACCACTCAAGGAGCACAGCTGAAAACTGAGGGGGGTTTGGAGAAGGGGTATAAACCATCAGTGTGCCCCTTGGCACCTGTTTGCCTCACACTGGAAACAATTCCCTACAAGCTGCTGTCAGTAACTGCAGAAGTTCAGTCCCAGGTGTTGAAGGGTCACAAGACAGAGCAAAGCATTGAGGCACACGCACAGCACTGCATCAAAGCTGAATGCCTTGAAAAGAGCTTCCAAATGGATGGTGGCAGGGCAAAGCTTGGTTCAGGACTGCCAGACCTTGTTCAGACCTCTGAGAATGTGAACAGCTCCTCAGCCAGCTGCCAGTATCTCAGGTTTTCACACCAGCATCCTCTTCCGTCACCCCAATGGATTTTAACAACCAACATGAACATGCTCTCATTGAAGTTGCTGCCAATCCTCTCCCTAGACATTTTCTACCTGCATGTGTCCTGGACCAAAGAGAGATCCTACAACCCAGCAGCCCTCTATCCAGAGATCTGCATCCCAGACAAACCTCTGCCCATCCTTATAGCAACTTACTATGCTGCTCTACAATGTGATCTTCTTTCAGAGCTCCACTGCCGTCTGCCAGAAGCGCAACTTGATATGAAACTCACAAGCGCCAGACAGCTCCTTCAGCTCTCCATGACAAATAAATCTTCAGGATAAATCCATGCTCTCCAATGTCACTTCTTATATATAGACAATCAAAGAAACTAAGGTGCAGAAGTGTGAAGACAGGGCATATGAGTCAAATTATATTTAACCTCTCATTTAGTGATTTATCTAACAGAAATAGTTTGTTACATTTTTAATTTTGCTCTCTGATTCAAATGAAGGTTTTTTCAAGAGTTTCTGTACTGCGCGGAACTCTTCCCCTCCAAGATACAGCCATCCTTATCCTCAGGAATAAACCTTTAGGTTATTTTTCCCTGCCACTAAAATGAACCCAGCCCTGAAGCAGGAGCTCACAGGCTCCATGCTCAGTCTGACAAACTCCTGTCACAGCCCGGGAAGACACTGAACAGATGGGCATCTCACGGGTCAGGATTTAAGCCAGACTGGATCCAGCCAAATTCAACAGGACCTCAGACAGCTTCCAAGGCCAGGGACTGCATCTCTACATACTGCAGGATACTGACACCATAAAGATGCAAAGAGCAGGGCAGCTCAGTCACTGAGCCAGCAGTAGGATTTGTGGCTGCACCTTGGGTAAGTTCTGCTGCTGTTCCTCACTTCAGCTCACAGCTCACCTGACAGGCCTCCCCACCTGGGCAGCACCAGCTAGAGATGCTCAGCAGGTCACTGAAATACACAATTTTACCATCCCAAGTGCCTCTTGTTTCTAGTATGGAGGCAGTTGCAGCTGGAATTGCTCCAGGATATCTTTGGCTCTGGGCTCCCAAGAAGAATTGTTGCTTGCTAATAACAAAATCAAACCAGAAGCCTGTCAAGATCATTGCAAACATTCACCCTGCTGCAATATGCCTTAAAAATGACTGACTTTGGGTTGCTTTCCTGCAGTCTGAGGAATGACAAGACTGGGAGAGATGCGGGAGACAGCTAAAGTATAGCAAGAAAGGAGCCTGCCCCTCCAGCTCATGATCCACTGAAGGGCCTGACCAAAGGAGTGGGGACAGCAGAGGCAAGACACCCTCAGCAAAAGGAGCACTGGACTGAGAAGAGAGATTAATACTGCACCCAGCAGTGGGAGGGTGATGGGGGCTGGCAGCACCCAGGATCACTCCTGGGAACACAGCTGGACCTGAACTTTGTTTCCAGCAGCTGCACACTCACTGGGAAAACAAACGGCTCTGATTATTGGCTACTGATCTCAGGCTGGCTCAAACCATTTGGAACCTGCTCATCAGTAACTCCTCTGTGGTACCTACAGGAACAGCAGACAAAGAGGCCACAGGAAAGCAGATACCTGCTAATGACCCAACCCTCAACTACTTATTACCTCTCTTTGATTCCCTCCTCAGCTCAGTCAAGAGATTGCAGGCTTTATTTTTGTCCTCCCTACTGAATCAGCATCTTCAGTTCCCAGAGGCTTTTTTGTTCTCCCTACTGAATCAGCATCTTCAGTTCCCAGAGGCCTTCCTGCTGCTGGTAGTACAACATGTCAGGAGCCAGCTTCACCATAGCTAAGCAGGACTGGAGGCCAAAACACTCCCCCCTCCTGCCTTTTCTCACACCCCTTGTGGCTCCTCAGCTCCTGCCTGTGCTTTTGAACACCTCCCTGCAAGGAGCCCTTGGTAGAGCCTGTGACTGTAAGGCACCAGTGCACCTCCTGCATGATTGCTTTGCCTCAAAATACTGTGAGTCTGTATCTATAGTCAAGAGGGTTGGGGAGGCACCTTTCATTTGTCTTTTCCCAAAGGCTGCTGGCGCATCTGTGAAAGGTAAAGCCATAGGAAGCATCAGAAAATCATCTGCCAAGACAAGAAGGGAGATTCAGGTATCCCCAGTGTGCCCAAGAAGAATAAAGCTTATGAGCTGCTTAGCATGGAAAGTTAAAACAATCTCTTGGCTCTGGAAGTCCAACGCTAAAGTCAGGATAGCTTGCAAGATGGATGAATTGAACAGTTCTAGCTTTAATAGGGCTTTACAGCAGGTGTCACACACTGCTCTGTCACTATTTGTAAAGAGAAAGTAAATTCCCAAGCAGCAGCAGCAGTTGCTCCCAACACCCTGCCTGCCTTGCTTTGCAAGGTGGATCTCGGGGACCCGCTCACAGGACCTGGGTGATATTCTCAGAAACAAGAACTCAGGGGAGAAATGGAAAATGAGTTATGAGGCAATCAATTTTCCAGGACCATGCCTATTTTAGCACACCTCACGCAAGAGCACAATGCTGACGCCGAGCAGGGAAAAGCAGGTCCTGGTCTTACTGACACCCATGTGTGAATAAAAGGCTACTGAGCGATTTTCCCATTTTTTTTAAACCATGCCTCATCTAGGAGTGGCTGAGAGGGTTTTTACAGCCAGCAGTAAGAGCAGAAGATGAGTGATCAAGTCTCAATTCTATCCTTAAAGTCATAAAGAGCCTTCCTGGTGCTCCTGTGCCACAGCAACAACAATATCGGTTGAAACCCCATCACAGCTCCAGCCTCCATCCCTTCAGCTTTGCTCCCTCCCAGAAACAAGGGCAGATCACTTTGGTTTTTTCTGGCTAGGAGCATGTAGTGCTCAGGCAGGGGCTCTCTACTGCCATGCAGGCACATATTCACAGTGCATCATACTGGGTAGCAGAAAAGGATGCAAGAGGTGCACACAGGCAGAGCTCCTCAGACAAACCCTCACTGAATTTCTCCCACTCTTAGCATAAAGATGCTAAGTGATCATTTACCAGCTTTGGTAAATTCTGCCTTAAAAAAAAAAAAATAAATCAGCATTTCCCTCCAACCTGTTCCCTGGTGAAGCAATTCCCAGGCTGCCATTTCCCAGCGTTGCCTTCAGTGGGACATACCCCTCCTGAGGTCCCCTCCAAGGAATGGCCTGCACAAAGGAGGGGTTCGATCAGCTCATCTCCACCATCAACAAACCCACAGCAAACTCCACTCGCTCCCAGCCTTGCACTGCCCTGCCCCATCACTTTCAAGACCATCAGACTGGAAAATCAAGCACTGCTCCTCACAGTGACAAGGACAGGCTGACAGGGCTCCTGCAGCAGAAACTCCAGCTCCACATCCATGCATGGAGCAGCAGCTGCCACACTGCTCAGCCTGCCTGAGGCAAACACATCAGATCCTCTGCTGCCAGCAGCTCACTCAAGGCTGCAAGAGCTACTGATCGGCTCAAGTAAGAGTTAAACACCAGCACTCACACGGCTGCAAACGTCATCCTGATGCAGTCAGCGTGTGGTGGCCGAGGCTGAACCAGAGCGACAATGCTGTGAGCTGTGTTGGTGCAGCACAACCTTCCTCCCTCTCAAGATGTTTGATAGGAACAAGAAAAGCAGTAACACGGAAGATCAACTTTAACTCAAGTCCTCCTTCCCTTCACACTGGGTCCCACGTATGCAGCTTACATGCTCCCTTTGGTGAAAAACCTGTTTCCCTGGCAGAGCACCAGCACTATCACACAGCACTTATGGCCACAAACAGGCTGCAAGGACCAGCTTTTCAGCCAGCCCTCATCCCTGCTGCTGCTGCTTTTGGTTCTCCAGCAAGAAAGGTTTCCTAACCTCATCCCCTGTACCAAACAAGGGGCACCTGCAGTTCATGGAGAGGAGCTGCAAGAGGCTGGGCCTAAACACAAGGAAAGAGAGGTGGGAGAGAAGAAGAGCAGCTTTGCTAAGGAACCTCCTTCCTTCCGAAAGCACAAAGGCTCCCAACCAGCAAATGGCACCTTCTTTGTCCAGCCACTCTCTCCTTAGCTCCAGGAGCAGTCACAGTCCAAGAGGTTTTCCTGCCTGGGCAACACTCACTGCCAAGGGTGTTTTCAATGAAAGGACCACTAATAATCATAGAAAAGAAAAAAAAAATTTAAAAAAATCAAGTCCAGTAGAAAAATAATTTAATAAAGGGATAAGTTTCAAGAAAATATCTGTATAGTAACAACATTTTAAGTAAAATGTCCACAAAAATATACATGTCTAATGTGATTATACATTAAGTTTTCCAACAGGTCCTGTTTTACACTTGGTTCAGTCCATGTAGGTTTTCATCTAGGAAAAGCCTTCACCGCTATCAGACTGCCTGGGACAGATCAGTTTGCACAACAGAATCATATGAGAAATGTTTTCTAACTCATTTTAGGCTCATACAAATAAACTTTAGAGGTGGTAACAGTCCAGAACAGATCAGGTTATACCATATCATTAAAAAAAAAAGTGAATACAAACAAGGAAAGCCAAAGTCAGCCGCCCAAGGGGCACTGTCAGGCAGAAACATCAGCCCTACAATACACACCACACAACACTGACACAGCTGGAAAAGGAAGGGCACGAAGGGAAGAGGGGCAAGAGGGAGGGGGAAATCCCAGGAGGCTGATTCCCAGGAACTGTGGAACTGCTAAACAAGGGGGCTATAGAAAGGCCAGGGAAAAGCACACGTGACCAACATATTTCTGAAAACTGGACAACTTTGTAACATAGAAGATAAGTTAACTACAAGAATATGGAAAGGAAGCAGTGGAGATTGTTTATTTCTTATTTTACCAAATGGCTACTAAGCTGTAGAAATAACAGGCCTGTTCCAAAGAGCCCTCACCAATAGTGCTAATTCAGTCGAACTGGAGAGAAAAATCTGGTGACAGAGAAATGCTACAATACAGCAGAAAGTAAAGAAAACATGTTCCACCAGCAGAGGACAGGAACGCAACACTGAAGGGGAGATGCCAAACGAGAGATCAATTTTGTCAACGGGAGAGGTACAATGCCACAAAAAAACAAACCAAAGGGAACAAAACAAAAACCCCATTCCATAGAAAGAAAATGGAAAATGGCTAAAGAAATAAAAGGACACACACTTTCCAAAAGATTTTTTGTTTTATAATCAAATTTCTTTTACATAGACAACTGAAACACACCAATATTTTGTGCGAAAAATATTTTTAAATAAACTTTGCTCGTTCTAGATTTTTGTACATTCTGATATACATATGTAACAAGGTTTATGGCACTGTAACCAGGATCAAAATCATATAAAGGAACGAAATAATTGCTCTTATTTATCCTTTCTGAACCAAGCTGGCTGCTGTTGCACTATTAGACTTGAAAAATTATTATCTTATTATTAGTGGGCAGCCAACTCGTAATTGGTTTGAACACTCAAAACAAACCCCAAATTATTATTGCACAAGAAGCCAGTGAAGGCATATGGCATAGAATGATCGAAGTCCCTTACTGTTAAAAGCTTACACCTCAAAATAGAAAAATAGAACTGGAACATGAAACACGCCAAATAAACTTTGTTTTCTTCTTTAGTTTGAGTCAGGAGTGTGAAAAGTGCCTTGCAGACTTTTAAGCTGCTCTGATTTCCTTTGCATCGGTGAGCATTTTGCCAGGTTATCTTTAGCAAAGCCTTTGAAGAACGAAGGCCCGTCTGTTTCAGGGAGGTTTTTTTCTGCTTTGTTTTGGCTATTTGTGTTTCATCTTCAACTTAGGTTTCTTCAGTCTATGAACCTGCACAGACTACTTAGCCATAAACTCTACAAGTAGCCAGAGAGGAGGGAAAAATAAAAATTAAAAGAAAAAAAGCCCAACATTTCTTCTTCTTCTTTTTATTTTAAAAAGTACTTCTTTTGCTCTGAAGCCCCCCTGCTCTGCCGGCATCTGAGAAGGAAATCTCAACAGCATCCCAAACCCAGTGAAGTTCTTGGATCTTTTAAAAACCTTTCCTTACAAAAAAAGGTTTTTATTCACAAAAAGTTTGCCACAAAACTCCCCTTTGAAAGCTAAAAAGAAAACCCCACAACCCACCCATCACTGCCCCAAATCAGGTGAAGAACAGGTTCCGCCCCCTCACAGCTCTGGCTGTCACACGACAGTCTCAACACCAATGAGCTTTGGTGTGAGGATTCGGGGGGTGACTCCATTGTTCAGGTCTTCTTCGAACTCCAGTAACTGCCCCATAAAGTTAAGGTTGGGGGAAATGATTGGTCGTTTGCCTTTGACAAACTTATAGGCATCCGTCATGGTCATGCGTGTGTGCTTCATTAAGTACGCAATAACGATGGTGGCAGATCGGGAGACACCGGCCTGGCAGTGAATGAGGAGACCTTTTCCACACTGATGAGCTTCCTCTGCAAACGAGACAGACAGAAGAAAGTAAGACTTTTGCCAGTTTGTAAATTAGAACAAGCTCAGTGCAATTAAGAGTAACTTAATGTGAAAAGTCCCTTGATTTGATTACAAGCACAGCGGCGCCTCTTCCCCTTCCCCTCCAGCCCATCTTCCCCTGAGGTTTCAGAGCTACTGAATGTGAAATCCCCAGTCCAGTCTGACACTGAAAATCCTCATGTCTACTCTCATCTCTTTATTAGAGGAATCATGCATTGAGAGACGCCACTGCACTGCCAGGCAGCATTTCGTGAGGAGGGCAAGGCCCATGATGAGGAATCTCGGGCTCCATTTCCACCTCAGCTGCAATGCCACCACATCACATCAGCATCTCAACCTCCCTGTCTTTCAAAGCAGGGCAGCACTCTTTTAAAAACCAGGTATTTTCAGATTCAATTCATAACAATACATCTGTTTCAAAGCCCTGTTCTCTGATGCTTTACAAAGCTACTCTTGAAATGATTTTCAGTGGCGGACTCTGCTGTGGTGCCTCTGCAAAAGCAGGAGCTGGATACACACACACACCCTCTCCACCAAGATTCGTCACTTAGAGGGAGGCACCCTGGGCAGCATTTAGAGGGGACAGAGTCCTTCTAACCACATGCTAACAGGACAGGAGAGTGGAGTCACTACCATACCATCCTCATCTGCCACAGCTTGCTTTTAAAGCAGGAGATGGAACTTTCAGGAAGTGACACTTCAAACGACTTCTTTTGTTTCAATCCACAGGAGGAGTGAGAATTTAGTTTGCAGGTTTTGGCACAAACCCAATCCCACCAAGAGTACAGTTCAACCCACCCCACATGTTCAACCTGTACTGTGAAAGCATAAATGAAGCCAACTTCCCTCTAGACATTTTTGCCAGTTAGTATTTCAGAAAGCTGAAACTCTCTAACGCATTTTGACACACATTCCCAGAGAGTTTCTGATGATTTCACTTCCTATGGCTTTGGTCTTAGCTAAACCTGGGGTTGGTTGTGGTTTTTTGAAGACATATTTAAAGAAACATAGGCCAACAATCTGCTGTTTAAACATTTCCAAATCTTCTCAAATGTAATTTAAAGTTTACCCTGAGGAAGGGAAAGCTTTGACTAGTTACTTCCCCAGCTGGCTAAATTTGATATGGAGAAAAACTCTCAATGGAGAAGTATTTGTTTATTAAAAACAAAGACAGACCCTCAAGCTGTAATTATTAAAAAGGAAAGTAAAATGGGTTTTGAAACGCTTTCTAAACCTTTCCAGAGCAAAGTTGCTTTCTCTGCTTTTGGTAAGGTCACAAGCCAAACACAATCTTTCAGTGGTTTTGAGAACTCTAATCCTGCAGTTCATGGGGATGAGGGGAGCAGAGGTCTCTCTCTTCTACCTCAGAAGGACCTCAGTGGAGCTTCCCAGTCTCTTTACCTAAGCTTAGCCTATTGCATGTCCCCATCTTTTTGAACTCAAAATTTAAGGTTTTACTGGATTTTCCCAGAGGATCAAAGCAAGGTTCCCTCTGCCCTACCCTCCACCCAGACAAGGGTGTTCACCTTTCCAGGCACACAGTAAAGAGCAACCTGGGGAGCTGACAGCACTACTGGTAGAGCTGGGACTGGGTTAGAAACACAAGGGAAAATTTCAGTTTAAGTAGAGATCCTTTGGTCCTTCACATCGCAGAAGACAAGCCCAAGGGCTCCCAGTGGTAAAACTCAAGGTTTAATCCTGCCCTCCACCTGAACTGCAGCATAAGCAGTGATTTCTCTACTCACTTCACTAAAGCAGTGTGGCTACAGAGCACAGGCAACAGCACACCACGACCCCTGCCAGACACAGCCGGGCGAGGCTGAGGAGCCGTCTGCTCCAGGGCTGCCAGCCCTGCCCGCACGCAGCAGGGGCAGATGGGCTCACAACAACATGCTGAGCCTGGCCCTCCTGCCCTGGCACCCCGACCCACAGCTGGGGCCAAATCCTCGCCGAGCCTGAGTGCACCTGAGTGCAGAGCCAGCACAAATGAGGGCAAGGAGGAACACGGCTCTGCACCCACTCCAGTACAGGGTCAGCCAAGGACCTGCGCTGCGGTGCAGCACACAAGCACACTTCTTCCTTTGTCTAGCACTCCTCCATCGAGCCTGAAGTACTGGTAATGGGATTGGCTCAGCCTCAGCACAAGAAAATAGAATTTTATGTCACTGGTCCCCGCAGCGTATTTCAGAAAACCTCTCAGGACACATACTTGTGCTGGAGAAGCACCTTTACTACGCCACAAAAGCAGTGTCCACAAAACATCTAGAGGGGCAAGGAAAGGTCCTCAAAAGCTTTTAGTACCACATGCTGAAGTCCTCTCTGACCAGCCCTGCTTAAGTGGCCATCTGGCTTTAGCCTAGCTGAGCGTGGCCCTTAACTTGGCTGAGGGCTGTGCCGCGTTGATCGTAATGAGGTCCAGAGCAACGCTGCTGGGTCACTTCTTCAGCAATCTCCACAAGAAGCTGCATGTCTGTGGTGAACTCTCTCACACAGCCTACAGGGTTTAGAGGCTTATTAACGCAAGTTTTCATCACTATCCACTCAACCACACATACACTCTGAAGCTATAAATCTAATGGTGGAACAAGCCAAGTGTGAAAGTTTGTCAGTTTTCTCATTAAGTTAGCGAAGACTGAGAAACCATTAAGAATAGTCACTATGAAAAACTGGCTGGAAGCCACTGTGTGGAAACTAGGAATGCAAAGGAATCAAAAAGAGGGGATGACGAAAGTCTCAATTTTGTGGGGTTTCCTGAATTTAGAAGCCTGGAGGTAGGCGTTACTATCACTGGATAAAAACTGTAACCTCGGGCTACTTAACCAGATATGCCAGAGATGAGAGAGGACAGAAATATGAGGTGCTCAGCACTTCTGACAACCCAAACAAAAGGAAATATGGTCTTAACCAGCCTTCAGAGCTGTTGGCAAAGCATAAAGTTCACTCTAAATTGGTATAACTGGTAAAAATAATAACAATAAAAAACCAAACAGGAGTACTTCCAGGCAAGGGTAATTACCAATGAACTCAAAAGCCTCTTCAAAATACTGCCTGAGATTCTGCTTGTTGCTGTCAGTGGCCGGGAGCCGCTTGTAGTTGAACATGCCTTTCTCGTAATGGTACAGGGGCAGGTGGGTGGTCACGTTGATGACGTAGCCAATGTTCATCCTCTGCATTTTCTCCAAGTCCTGAGCATCGTGCTCGTTTCCGAGGAAGAGGAAGGGCAGAATGGGGGTGAGCTCAGCGTTCTCGATGTCTGGCGTGGTGGGGATGGACTGAGGTAGCACGGGGGGCACAGCGGAGGCGCCGCCCCCTCCTCCCCCCTCGGGGCACTCTTGCAGCTGGAGGGAGTTGTCGCAGAGGTTTTCGTGGTTCTGCTTGAAACCGCTGAGTCCTCCTGGGAAAAGAGACCAAGCAGTTACATTGGTTAGATATCCCAAGGTTTCTTCAGAGCACACAGTGGGGCCACGAGGGCTGGACTGGCTCTACTGTCCCCACCACCAGTGTAGCAGTGTCACCGGGCTGTCAACAGCAAGGGTGGCATGAATCAGCAGCAGGCATTGTCCCCCCCTGCGCAGCAGACGGTGCCAAGGAACGGGCTCGCAGACAAACAGGCTCTGTGCACCACCAGCCTGCTGGGGCTGCCTCACCTACCGGCCTGTGCCACAAGGAAGGTGTTTTTCCAAGAAGAAAAACATCACCAGAACTAGGGGACCAGGGGCTATCAGCACACTAAAGCAGAGCAGCAAGTCAGCTGAGACAGTCTTAGCTTTCCCTACCCTTTGGCAGCCCTGCCTGGGCACCCCCCCACCCAACAGTCTGAGGAGGATGGGAGCAGCTCACCCCAGCATTGCTCCAGGGAACAGCACGTACCCGTTTGTGCTCCTGAACAAAAGAAAACCACTCCTTGTAACCTAACAGTGACTGAGGTGCTTGCCTAACACGTGGCAAACAGCTCTCCTTTTGCTGCCCCGGCCGCTCGAAAATATCTAGCAAGAGTTATTTTTAGGGCATTAATATGGATTGGGAAATGGATCTGAGGGGGAAGGGAGAAGTCATTTTTTCAGCTCGTACCTTCCCTGCTCCATTGCCAGCTTTTTCAAGCACCATTTCCCTCCCCCTCCATTGTTTTTTTTTTTGAGGAGGGTGGCTTCGCAGCGCCGGAGCAAGCAAAGCGGACCTTCTTTCTACACCTCATTCTGCGCTGACATCAGCGGCAGGCTCCCCACCTGCCCGGTTTCCACGGCGATCACACAAAGCACACAATGACATCAGCTGGCATGACATCAGCTCTTTGAGCGCAAACAATACAAGAACTACTACTTTGTGCGAGGCCTTTGGTAGGAGGCGGTGGCGTTCCTGGGAGCCGCTGATGTAATGCTAACAGGTGGCTCCTCCGAAAGAAAACGGCGGAAAGAAGAGGAGAAATGCAGGGATGCATTCTCCCCCACCTCACGCACGTTGCTCTTGTACTGGGATGCTTGAAGTCATGCTCGGCCTCGAGACGAGCCAAGTGCTCAGGCTCAATTGCACTTTGTTAACTGCAAGCCAAAAAAAACCCAGGAGGGGGGAGAGCTACTCTGAAGTTACTAGAAAGAGCCACACTAGCCAAAATAAATGCGGAATCTCGCCATCCCAATGATGTTATTAAAAAAAAAAAAAAANNNAAAAAAAAAAAGAGAGGCTATTTGTCTTTTCCATGCTCTTCCACAGTGATCTAGTGAAGGTTTTAAAGTGAAGCAAAACATGCTGCCACTCAGGCCCTGGATCAGACACAGCAGAGGGTTTCAGTGCCTACTGCTGAGTGCTGCAATTCAAATGTCCAGTTCATGTCTGTGACATGCCTGACACCCAGGGCCATTTCAGTGCCCTGTGCTGTATTCCATGGGCACGAGGCATCCAGACTAGGTTACTATCATCTGAGCTCCTCTAATGCAAGTGCCCTTTTCCACACCCAAACTTGTGTCCTTCACACACTGCTAGTAACGTTACTTCCCAGAAATCCTTGAAATGCCTACAAAATGCAGAATATTTCTCCTGCCTCAAAAGTATGCCTGTCTTCAGCTATTTCTGCTGTTTACGGGACACAGAGCGAATAGATTTGCCTTAAAGATCTCTACTGTCAAAGTTGTTACAACAGGGGATCAGGATAGAAAGAAGAGCAAGGGCAAAAATCTGAGCTCCAACTGCACTACCTGGCCTCAACACGCCTGAAAAGTCTTCTCAGTCCACTCAAGAAAACAAACAAGATGATGGTCCCCAAGCTGAAGATATTTGAGGTGTCATCTAAACCAACAGCCCGAGCCTAGGCTACAGGCTAAACCCTAACCCACATCCCCATCTTTCTGAATGGGCCAGCACTCCATTCAGCTTGAATATTGCTGTTTAAACAATAACCAGAGCATGTTGGGATTACCAAGAAAACCCCTGAAAAAGGTGTTTTAGTGACCCTGGAGCCAAAACTCATTTTCCGTCTCTCCTGCAGACTTCTGGGAGTAAGCAGCCACAGGTGGAGATAGGATCCCACTGGTCATCACTCAGGTGGGGACACTGAGGGTGTGGCAGACACCATCCTGCTCCACCAGCTGCCTCTTAAGACACAGCAGAGCATCAGGGCAAAGGATGGGAAGAGACCCCAAATACATCATGTGGAAGATGCCCAAACAAGTGGAGTAGCCAAACATATAATACCTTCATCCACAATTTTTTTACAGACATTTTCCAGTGTCACCATTCCTAATGTCAGTTCACACCCCCCATTCTCCTTGTTCACCTCCTCATGTGGGAGGGGAGTTAAAAAGTCAGTTCAAGCAATATTTAAAGCAACTCTCAAAGCAAATATTCCTGAAAGAATGCATTACTGGCGAGAGGATTACTAACCTGAACCGGCTCAGACATGTCAGCCAGGGAGGACTGGACAAGAGCACTGGTACCCAGAAAGGATGCAGCAAGATGCAGTCTCAGAGGGAAGCTGAACCCTAAGCCAACAGCAGGAGCTTAGCTTGGATATGTACTGTCATATGACTCATGCGGGTCCCAAAACAGGAGCCAGACGCCTCCTGAGTGCTGTTCCATTCTCACCACACACAACCCTTGCACGAACTGATTTATGAGGCACTGGGATAACTTAAGTGGAGCTCAATGCAAGCATAATGCTCAGGCTTTTCTAAAGTTTGAGACTACCTTCCAAAACAGGTCCAAGCAAAGTTAATAATGATCAGTCAGAAAGAGAGGGATGGACTTTCCACGTGAAAGTATATACAATGTGTAAGGTATTCAAATGCATCTGTATTCCTTTGTCAAGCAGCTGCTATTTCAGCATTTAAAGTCTTCATTTAATGCTATTTCAGCATTTAAAGGAGGGGTAGAGGAGGTGGGAGAGAAGAGGCTGTACCCAGAGGGGAGGTCAACACAAAGCTCTTCCAAGCCTGGTCTAAGAGTCGATTCACTAAACTCAGTAAGGTGCAAGACATATCACTGCTACTGACCACAACTCCAGATCATAAGGAAGCTCAAGGCATGGATGCAGAGATTCCACTCAGGGTTGTATCAAAAGCTGTTTTGTGGTTGACCCTGCCCAAGCCTTCCCAAACCTGGGGAATGAAGGAAGCATTACAGAGGGCAGTAACAGCACCCGTGGCCAAGAAGCACAGCTTAGCAGAAACCTCTCACTAGCACAGAAGCTGCATTTTAAAAGCAGCTTTTCAGATGCTATTTGCAATATGGAAAAAGCCTTCCTCATATACAGGCAACCTAAATAGAGAGGCTTATCCACCAAGAAATATATCCACCAAGAAAGCCCATGGGAATGCATGGCAGTGCTGTTGGAACCACAGCCACAGAGCCTGGACTCGGGAGTGTAGCCACCTTCAGTGACAAACCCAAATGCCAGCAAGCAGATGAGCCACCGACATCCACTTCAACAGACCGTCCTGTGGGCAGCCCATCTCTCCTGGCTCTGAACACTCCACAGAGCTGTAACAACCAAAGCACGGGGAAGTATGCCCAGCCAGTGCAATGCAGCCTGTGCGTGGGCACAGAGAACATCCCAAGTGCTTTTACTCTGTTCCAGAATGGGCGTTCAGAGGGCTGAACCTACCCAAACCCAAACAGAGATGGACATACAAGGATGCTCAGCACTCTGGGGAACCTGAGGTACTTCTTCCATGACGAAATCAATCCATGCAGCAGAACCCTTGCCAGCAGATGGCCTTGCCTGGTATCTAGCAGAATACAACAGAACACCAAGGGCTCTTGCTCACCACTGATCCAAGACCCAGGTTGCAGAACCATTTTTGCAGTTATAACTGCATGACATCTTCCAGCATCCTGCCCTGTCAGAACAGTCAGTGAGTGGCAACAGAGCTTGGAGTGTCTGAGGCCTCAGAACTTTTGGGAAGTTTCAAGTCAGCACCATACGTGCTCCAGCTATTCCCACTCATTTGTTCAAGTTCTCTGCAGCCATTTGCCAATAAACATCTCACTTAATGCTCCTCAGACTCCCCCGCCAGGCAGCACCTGGGCAGCAGCTGCACACAGATTGCCCAGCCCCAAAGCCACCCAGGAGCCCGTGGCTTGCATCAGCACTGCAAGACCAGGTGAGCAGATGGATAGCAGCCAAAGCAGCTCTGAACAAATAAAAAAAGACAAGCAGCATAGTGCTGGCATAAAAGTCATGCTTAACACAGTGCCTGTCATTTGCCATCAGAAGAGGGCAAATATGATGCAAAACAGACACAAAAGATACAGCAGGAATGAGGCAGCCAGCCTTTTATGAGGGACTATGGCCTCGCAATAGCATCATCTTCAAAGAAATCAAGAAAAACAAACGTTACCTGCACAAATTTATAAAAGTGGACTGGCTGGTGAGGGATTTGTTTGCTTGGTTTGGGGGGCTTGTTTGTTTGTTCCATTGCTGCTTTTCTGCTTTTTAATCTGGGCTTTTTGTTGTTTGTTGTTCAAGAATGTTGAGAATTTAAGTACAAGGAGTACAGTAACACCTGCCCTCCTCCTCTGTCTCTCCTTTGGCATCTCCTTCAGCCACCACTGTTGCTCTCTGGCTCTGTGACTTTATGCAAACTAGGATGTGGGTTTACAATATGCTTTGGCACATTTGCATTATGTTTCCTATCTGGAAACAGGCTCTTACCCCACAGTTAAGGGAGTAAATGACCTTGCTCCCTCTCCAGTGGGAGAGCTTAGAGAGAGGCAGCTACAGTGAAATACCCTCGCCACAAAGCAACACCTTTGCATTACCTCATCGGTGTGGATATACTTTGTTCTGAGCGTGGCAGGTACTGGGTGTTCCCGCTCCCACTGCAAACAGGAACATACTTTTATACATGACAGACTGCAGATGTGAGAGCCACATTTAGACAGAGCACGTGGTCTCAGGGAGACAACCAGACCTTTTATACAGCTTTCAAAGCTGTCCAGGCGGATTTCTGGATCTGCTCATCCTCGATTACAATACCACAAAGCCATCTCGGGGAAAAAAAAAAAAAAAGGAAAAAAAAAGAAAAGCAACAGACACACAAGCACAAGAGCAGAAATCCCAGGACACTGGGAAGTATCAGCAGAAGAGATGTTCGATTTGTAACTTCCCCTCCTCTTGTGTTGCTGGGTTCTTGTGGGGTGCGCAGCAGAGAATTTGGCGATACCACAGTTCTGGCCACCACAAGCTTTACTCGCTCAGGAATGAAGCCAAGCTTTAAAACACCCACTCAGCATGTGCCCTGTCAGTACCACCACAGCAAACCCTGCGGCTGTGTTTGAGTGAGTTTAGGGCTGAAATGTCACCAGGAGCATTTGGGGCGCAAGATGGAGACCCTCAGACAATTGGTGTGTATCTGTTTAAGACAACACTTTCAATTTGTGCAAGAACAGCCTGTTCCTTTAAACCTGTGACCTCATTTATTTACATTACTGCAGAAAAGCACTGCCAGAAGCAACAGCTGATGACAGTCTCATGTATTTTTCCACTAAGACAACAATTAAACTGCTCCTGTGTTATTAATGAACAGATGACTTTGTGTCAAGTTGATTCAAAGCACAGGATGCCTCAAGGTTAAGCAAACGTGACTCCAGCATGTAAAAATAGAAGTTAGGTATTGTCCAGATGCCCACCCACTGCTCTCCCCCTCCCTCAGCCTCCTGGGCAGGAGGGCCCAGATCCCACGGTCACCCCTAGCCATGCTGCCACCGGTGTCTGGAAGCCCTGCTGCAGGGTGGCACACTGGTGCTGAGCCACCACCACCACCGCAATGCCACCACCCGGGCTGCTCCTGTACCACGGGCCTTCTACCAAGGAAGATGCTGCTGTACAGGCTGAAGCAGAATTCTGCCATTATAGGCCAAATCCACTCCCAGGATATGGACAACCACCTAGACCATCCCTTCATACCACCAACGTGGCTACGGCTGCAGGTGTAGGTCTGCTGAGCACCAAGGGCACTGTCAGGGAGGGCATGGAGGCACTGGGGTTGCACCCACAGGGCACAGGAGCTAAGGCCACCTTGAGCACAGATGCTCCTGGCATGATTTTAGCCACAGCAAAGATGGGTCCTGGTACGTCCTGGGGATTTATTCCAGTTCCTGAGGCACTGGAAGAAGGGATGCTCAGATCTCCTGAACAACACAAGACACACACTTTCCAAGCATAGCTCTGCTTCCCACACTTCTTCTAGAGCAATGGGGCTAATCCAAGCAGATCATTGTAGGAGTGTTCCTACTCTCCAAGCAGATGTCCTTCTCCTCACCACAGCTACAAATGAACAGTGGTCAAGGCTTGCCCTCACTGCTGCAAAAACCTTGACATGGCTGGAAATACTGTATTTCCCCACACTGCAGGAAGGGCAACTCCCTTCTATCCACAGGGGTGGGGACCTACTGGACCACACTCAGCCAGGTGACATTAGTGAACTTCTGACCTGTCTGTGGGATGTTCCAAGGAAACCCTGCCACAGGGCTTTCCCTTGCACTCACACAGCATTCAGCACCAGCCGTGCTGCAAAAGATTAAGCTTTGAACAAACATAAAAAGGTAAAAGTAAACAGCACACACAAAGAACAGCTTCCACCTCGATACACTCAATCTAATCTAGTCTCTCCCTCGAACTGAGCTGCCAACAGCACTTCAAAATAAAGGCAAAACTTTGCATTCTGAAGAACTTGCAAGGTCAGGTTTTTTCCACGTGGGAACTATCCTGAGAGGTCAGTTTGTACTCAAATTCTGGCCTAGAGGAGTCACAAGCACATCCTTGACACAATGGCTTTGAGGTCCCTTTAGAAGTCAAGAGTGTGATGCCGGATGAAGAGGAAAGGTTTCCCCTCAGCGTCAAGGGATGTGCGCACATGTTTGCATGTTATTTCTAATTTTATCTCACTATGGTTCACACCCCTTGCCACAGCACATCCTCTCCCACTGGCTTTTGAGGTCCTCAACCTCATCTATTTTTATTTTTTTCCTTTGACACCAGGCACAGCAAAGCTGGCTGTCCTAAAGACACGTCCCAGGGAGGCAGGAGAGAAGTCATCCAAAGCCCCTTCCCCTGCCGGGCTATGCCAGAGTTGCTGGCTCTGCCCAGCTCCACTCTCGGCTCCTCCCATCCCACCACCACCCATTCTCAACCACACCATCACCCCGACGAACCTCCCACACCTCAGCACATGACTTGCTTTTTTCCACCATCAGCTCTCACCCCTTCACTTTTCCTCTTCTCATGACTACTAGATCATCCAAACTCATTCCAATTAGAAAGAAATTACTTTTTTTCTTGACCCATCACTAGAAAATCTTTTTTGGATTTCAGTTTAAATCTTTTGTTTTTCCTTTATACCTTTTTGTCTTAAATTTATCTCTTTTTTTTCCTCAGACTCTGGGCACCCATGCAAACCCCGCACATCCCACCCATACCTTACCTTTACTTGCAAGCTTTTCCAAGAGATGCTACTAACCTTTGGATTACTCACCAGCCTGTCCAGCAGCCACCCTGAATACTTTTGGACCACCTCTCTGCATTCAAGACAGTGGTTCCAGCGTGTAACTGGAAATCTGTCCTATGCTATGGGACTGCTGAGTCTGCTTATTTCAAAATAAAAACTCAAGTATTCACACGAAAATAAGCCAGCATCCTTCAAAGCACTGTGTTGTCCTTGGGGAGCAGTCAGGAAGGTGAAAGAGGAGAGGGCCTGCTCTGAATTTTGGTACAAGGACTAAACTGTTCAAGAATGTAAATAGGAACAAGGCAAGAAACCCCACATCCCAAACACACCATGGTGACGACTCTGTAGCCACCAAGGAGGATTGGACTTACCCTCCCTGGAGGGCAAGCGTTTATAGCAGAAACTCAAAATTAGTCACATTACAACTTCTCATGGCAAAAGTATGTGCTCCCGTGGGGATGCAGGCTAACATAAAGTCCAATTAAATAATCACTGGAAATGTCAGCGTAAACCCTGAAGGAATACATACTTCTACTGTGAAATGCTCCCACTGGAAATCATATTAACAAAAAGGTCATCAAGAAATGCTAAAGCTATGTACAAAGGAGGCAGGGGAAGTGAGGGGGGAGGAAACAGAAACTATTTTAATGCAATAAAATACCACAAATGGTTTTATATTGACAAAGAGCTATGGGTCTGTTTTCCCAGACAGAGGTAGAGCTGAGCAGATTTGCCCAGAACACCAAGTTTCATTTGTTTTTTAATCTATTACCAGTTCCCTCCCTGGACATCACCATATGCATCTCTCAAGCAAGTGGCCTGGAAAGAGCCAGCACACGAGCAGGATGCGGGGAGCTGTGCCTCAGCAGGTCTGAGGGAGGGAGAAGGGTCCCAGCATTGTCTCAGACATCCATAATTCTGGACACGTAGGAGTGGACTTGGGAGTTTAATCTGCGTGTTTTAGAGAACACTGACACATTTTCATGCTTCAGCCATCCATTTATTCTCTTTCCCCTTTTAAGGGCAACCTCTCCAGGACAGCTTCTTTCTAAAGACAGAGCAGGCTGCTTTGTTTCTCCTAAGGATGACACAGCCTCTTTTCCAGTCCGAACCACTGCTCCTCTGCATCAGAAACATCAGCACCGTGCACATTAATACGAAAGGAAAACAGGGTGCTGATATACTACACCACCATTTGGGAGAACCATCCATTTCTGATGAATTTAAACTCTTTTTAGGCTGAAGAGATTTTACCCTCTTAGCTAGAAATAAAAATATCTGGCTCTGATTTGACATTTTCCAGCAAGGTATTCCAAAGCACATGAAGAAAAAACAGAGAAAACAAAGGGTGCTGTCTTGACATATCCCAGTGCCACACAGTCCAAAATAAAAGCATTTTGGAACTAGCTGGAACTAGAAAGGTGCATGCCAGCCCCCACTTTGACACAAGCTTCAGGGCAAGCTCTGCTGGCACAGAAATCCCAGTCCTAATGGTCAAGGAACCAAGGCTAGCCCCCAAAAACCCCACAGGGAAAGCAGAAGGTGACCTAGATTGCATCCATACTCTCCAGAGTCAAGGCAAAGAAGGACGTGCAAAGAGAGGGGGGACAAAAAGGCATATTTACAGAATCTAGGGCTAAACAGCAATAAAACAAGGAGTATCTCCAGCCAGATGAAAATCAACTCTTGTGTCCAAATAAAGTAACTCCTTGTCTCCACAGGTGAGTTAACACTAATGTTTCCCAGGAAGCATAAGAGCTGTGTTATCCCTCAACAGAGATGTTTCTCTGCCTTGCTGGACTAACACCTATGAACTTAGGGTTAATTTCATTTTAAACAATGAGTGGTTTTGTACCTAAAATAAGTAAGCAAATTCTAAGCAGCAGCAAAAGTCTTATTCTTAGCTCTCATCAACTGGGCAGATAGGTTCCCATTACCTTAACAGAGACCAAAAAGAATTAAGAGCCCATCACCAACCCAGCACAGGTCAACTACTCCAACAACAGCTTTTGCTTTGAAACATTAGTGTTCAACCACTTTCATAAGGCTTAATATCACACTTTGGCATAATGAACAAATTCAACTGATATGACAGAAGCTTGCAAGTTATCTGCTATTTTCCAAGTCTCTTTAAGCCATTGTAAAAAAAAAAATAAAATATATGATAATTCATGTGTGGACAAGGAGTAACATTTGTTCTTCTTTTTATTACCTTTAATTAGAAGCAGCTCTTCTCTGTTGCAGTGAATCAAGTGGGAATTAATCCAGGCATGCTGCAGACTTTTTAAAGCTAGGGCATAGTAAAAGAGTTGGAGCCAATGTGTTCACATCTCTATTATTATAACCTTAATTTATTTTTTCCAACTTACTCCTTCAAAGCCCTGATCTTGGGAGCAGGGTGTTGCACACACACAAAGCAGCACTTAACCCTGGCAGGAGCAGTGGCTCCCAAGCCCTCCCACCCAGCAGAAGCATTCCCGTCCCTCCAGCAGCAGGTGATGACAGATTTACAGTTCCCTCCCGACCCCACTATCCCCAGACCCTCCAGCGGGGACAGCCTGGTGCAGGAGCTCCCACTGCAGGAGCTGTGGGTGTAGTTGAGCTGGACAAGGGTGGCCCTGCCCCAGGCAGCAGCAATCAGAATCTCATTCCTTCAGGTCAGAGGGACTAGGTGGCACCTAGACCGACAAGGTCCCAGCTGCTCCCTGCAGACTTGCCAGTTTGGGTCACTCTGCATGCACTCTTCTGGGACAGCCTCACTGAAACCAAGTGCCAGCAGATCAGAAGCTTGTGCCTCTTCTGGATCTCGCTCTCTTTACTGGGAAAAGAGCTGTCCTTCAGAAAGGAGGCAAGCCCCTCACCCAAGCAGAGAAACACATGAAGGTGAACCTCGACTTTTTTAAAGCACAAAAAACACCTGGAGGCAAATCAGAGCCTACAATTTAGCAAAAATGCACTGTCAAGGAAAGAGGGTGCTCCTGAGTCCATCTCCCACTTTCTGCAGCAGGCAACTGTGTTGTCCCCAGGGCACCACTGTGACTGTGGATGAGCCCGGGTCAACCACACAACACCAATGGCAACAAGAGAAATAAACTCAGCGTTACAAATAGTGCAAAGGACAGCAAAAAAAAAAAAAAAAGGCCAAATCAGAGGAAAATAACTTCTCTAAGGTCTCCACGGCACGTCTGTCGTGTGGGCTTAGTCAGAGCTCCCCTGGCCACGAGACCGCCCTGCTGCCTAGGCCCAGATGTATCCCTCTAGTCCAGTTATTCCCTTTTTGCAGCACATGGTGGACTGACTTGCTTCTCCCATCTTCCCCCCTTTGCTTCCAACCCCAAAATGCTGCTGTACAGTTCCAGAACTAGGTCAGAGACCACCTCCTGGTAGGACACAAGCACCTGGGGAATCAACATCTTTCAAAGCAGCAGAGGACACACCAAAAACAACCTTCAGAGTGCTCCCAGATGTGAGGCTGCCTTCACCATAGTTATTAACTGAAGCAGAGAGCTTCCTGTGTCACAAGGTGTTAAAATAAAACAACAAAACCACTCAAGCTTCACTACTGAACCACAGAGCATTGACCAACATACTGTGCAGAGACCACAGCACCCCTGAACTTTCCAGCTGCAGAAACAGGTCCCCTGAATTCCTCCGTGCCTCCTGCCCACCCCATTCTGCCTCCTCACAGGCTGTCCTGACTGGCACAGCCAGGACTGGTGGCCAAACCCAAGGGCACTGGTGCACATTTCAGCTTTCCCACAACCCTCAATATTCAGTGGATCAAGAGCAGGTGAAAGGCCTGCCAGAGGAAGCTGAAGCAAACGCAGTGTTCAAGACAGCACCTTGATCCAGTCGTCTCTCAATGGGACTCTGCCAGCTTTAACTTTTAGGTGAGGCAGGGAAAGGTGACATCCATGATATACACTGCTCTTCTCTAAGCCCCAGCTTACCAAACACCTTTGTGATAACCACAAATTACCTTTTACAGTACAGAGGTGTTTTAAAAACTGCTAAAGACAGATTCAGGTGAAAACTTAGAATCAGAGCTTCAGAAAAACAGCTGCTCACAGCAATTCAGGTCAGCCTTGTGATTTCTGTAGCCAGCACTCTCCCAGGCCCACCAGGGACCTCCCAACAAGGCCAAAGCAACACACATCATCTTATCTCACAGACAGAGGGACAATGCATTAGGTTATCTTCAGATTACCATAATCTATTTCTTTAAACAGCATGACTTTTATAGCCCTGCAAGCTGATGCTGAATATTTGAGAGATGTTTCCCTCCTGGCTGGCTGGTGAAATTGCAAAACAGGGAAACGTTGAGATGTGTGCATGCTGCTCATACTTATGGCATTTCTTCACTTTTGAGTTGCTTAGTTGCTTGCATAAATAACAACCCCTAACTATAATGGGGTTTCTCACAGAGTAAAGAGTTACAGCTAAAGACAAGGGATGAGCCCCCACTTCAGATGCATCACAAAGCCAAGGCAATCTCACTAAAAACTTCTGTGCTCATAAGTGTAGTAAAAACTTTGGAAGGCAAACCACCTATGCATAGGTCTAAAATAAAAGTTTTAAAAATAGTCCATCTCTACTAGTTAAGATGCAGACACCACTCAAACCTCAAACACAGCTACCCTTCCACCCTGAGCCTCTCCGAAAGGTTGTGCTCACCTCAAGAATAAAAAGCCAGAAGACAGACCAGCACACTGTCCTAGAAAGATTTCACTAGCAGAATTTCTCACCCCTGGCAGGGCAAGGGTAAGGGCAGCACATGAGGCATTCAGCTAATTATAACCCAATATCTACCTACCAGGAACATCACAGGGAATGTTACCCCAATTTACACAAAACTGGGACCAGATTTTTCTTTGCAAGCACCAGAGAGGTTTAACTAATATAACAGTTTGCCTCTTAACCCCAAGGGTATGAGAAACTAGGGAGCCAAAAATAGGGGGGGGAAAAATCTCCTTCCTGTTCCTCCCTTTCCAGGGCAGTGTCATTGCTCTCTTTCCCCCAAGGACAGTTAAAATGTGATAGGCACCATGCAAGCCAGCACAGCAAACTCTCAGATGCCATAATCTGGGAGAAAAGGCCACATTTACCCTTATACTGTTGAATAGGCCAAGTTTAAAGGTACCTCTCCCTCTGCAGAAGTATGCCCTCAAAATATAGTAAAGATCGTGGTCTCCAGCCACACTGTTGTCCCAGTTTACCTATATGCAAAAGGTAATGACACATACAACCAATTTTCAAGTGTGATGGCCAAGAAGATTATTTATTCCCGTAGAAAGATACTTTAGGCACCAACAATCAGAGTGTGAACACTGAAGGTGAAATCTCAGCCCTGACAGAGCCAGCAGAAGCTTTTCCCCCAGTGACTGATGGGGCCAGCTCTCCTCTGCAGCACAGAGGGAACACACTTTATTTTTAAATGTTAAGTAACGCATGTGTAGCATCCAGTGTTTTTAAAACTACACATTTCCCTATTACAACCATGACCTAATACTTATTCAGTGGAGATCTCTGGTGGAAATAAGTGCCAGGCACATGTTTTGTTGGTCAGCTGGATTTGTTGACCATTACATCAAGTTTTACTTTCAAATACACTTGTGCAGTGTAATCCAATTAGGGTTTAAAGCAACACTGACACTGTTAAATTAAATAATTAATGACAGTAATAATTAATGTATTTGTACAGATTATGACCAGGTCAGGTATTTCAAAGGCAGCTGATCACAGTGTTTACATGACTATAGGAGAACATAAAGCAAGTAATTATTCCTTTTGTAATCATCTCAGTCCCTCTGTAGTTGTTTCAGCTTTGCTGATATGTGACTCTAGTGTGGTAAGAGATCTGAAACTATTCTTAGACCATGGCAGAAAGCACGAAGTGGTTTCTTGGCAGTCTTACACTCCTCACTATAATGAGAGCAAGTTACTTCGTTTATTTCCCTGTTAGACGAGCAGAGAGAAGACTGAAAGCCATTGCATAAATAAGCTCCTCAGCCTGTGACCAAGAACAGAGAAGGAACCAGTTTTTGTGGAGAAACCAGCTGGTTCCTCCCCATCTCCTCTGCAGAAGTCCAGCCATGAGTTTACAGCATATAGTGGGAATTAAAAAAAAAAAAAGCCAAATCATATTTTGCACCTCTGCTTTTGAATTCCATTGCTTCCTTGAAGTCAAACACAGAAGCCTTTACAAACTAAACACAAGTCTGGGTCTTGAAGGAAGAGGAAGAATGGCAGGATTTCTACAATGCCACTAGACCCTGGTCAGGGAGACAAAGGCAACTCCTCTCGTGTTAAAAGCTGTCAAGATGTGCTGGCACAGATGCTTCAGTTTTTCATTTTTGTTTCTTCTGTCGATTTAATTTAACTTGCGAAAAAAAAAATGCTGAACTCTGAGCCTAAATGTTTCAGTCAGGGAAAAAGAGTACTTTTCGTCTGAATGCAAATGAATTTCCCACTTCCCATTTTTAGGTCCCAGTAGCAAACTCAAGCACACAAGCCCCCAAGACTCCAGGCTACTTTTGGTATGAGCTGAGGTGCTCCGGGAGGGCAGAGATGCCTCACTGTTGGGTTTGCAGGAGGGAAAGGGCTACAACCCTACCAAGGAAGGCCAGGGCTGCTGACCCAGCCGGGGGTCACAGCACCACACTCTCCCCCTCCCAAATTCAGCTCTGACATTGGCCTCAAGCAGAAGGGACAATGGGCTCACATCACTGGTTTCCCCCCCTCTCTCTTCCAATGCTAAGAAAAAAAAAATAATAAAAAAAAAAGCATCCACAAAAAGCAAAAAATATCGTCCTTTAGGTTTCAGCAAACATGCAATATTGTGGTCTAAGGGTGTTGGGGGAAATATGACTTCTTCCTATTTTGTTTATAAACAGACTGAGCAGCAGCTTCAGCCCTGACACCTCAGGCTGCTACAGCCCATGTAGCGGGACTGTGAAATACAGGATTCTTACAGGTTTATTTTCCATCAAAATAGAGGATTTATGCCTGTCTCAAATGTTGCTGTGCCTTGTGGCAAAAGAAATAAGCAAATCTTTCTTCTTAAGAGCTTAAATCAAAATTATGCGTATGTTATGTTTATGACCAAAAAATGTTAAAGGAAACAGCAAGGAGAGGCATGAATAGAAAGGGAGGAACAGAGGTCTTAAAATCCTTCATGCCACAGCATACACGAAACCCTCTCTTGTCACGCTGCTAGTTTATACACTGGCCTGCTACATTAAAAATAAACCAGACCACCTCTTTTTGACTCGCGCCTAATAAGGTGCACCATACATACATTTATCTATAGATCACAGCCCGGCCTTGGAAAACAGCACGGGGTTTCTGCGCTGCTGAACAAGCCTGGGGCACCTCAAACCCGCACGCATGCGGGGCCAGGCGCTGTCGGCCAGAGCTGTAACCCAAGCCGCGGCTCCGGCGGCGGGACGGAGCCCCCGAGGTGACAGCGTGCCACGACACGGGCAGCGGGGCCGCGGGCTGACAGGCAGCACCAAACATGGAGAAGGTGGCACCGGATCAGGGGGACGGCAAGCCTGGACAGCCAGGCTAGCAACCAGTGTTTGCAAACACAACACCGCGATCAGATGGGCCGGCAGTAAATTAGGGCCGGGCGGCGGAGAGCAAGAGAAATCGCTCGAAGTAACAAAGGCGGGCAAAGAGGGCTCCCCGGCCACCCCCAGTTTCGTTCCAGTGCCCGAACACGGGGATGGGGATGCGCCAGCGCCGGGGCTGCTGAGGCACGATGGAAAAAACGCTATCTGTCACGGGAAACTAAATAACGAGTGCTTCCAGCGCCACGCCCCCAGCTCGGAGAGTTAGCCACAGCCTTCCTAAATTCTGCTTTATCCCATGCTCAACTCCATCTGACCGCAGCGGGAGCCCCGCTCCAAAGAACGGGAGGAGAGTTACCGGGATGGGGGGAGCTCCTCACTACAGGCTCCCCGAGGTGAAGTCTGCTCCAGCCCAGCTCATCACTACAGCCAAAAAGCAAAGGATTTGGGCTTTCTGTCTTCTGGCACACTTCCAGATCTGTTGACAGGCCAGTTTGGGGAGGGGATTTCTGCTAAGCAGGGCTTTAAGGTAACATTTCTCAGTGTCTGAAAATCACAAATGGCCCAAGGACTCCCACAAGCACTTGGTTAAACCCGGTGCAGCACACAGAGCTGGAAGGTGGGAGAAGCGGCTCCCACAATCTGCCACAGGGCCCAATAGCTGAGCACTGCCCAATTACTGCTCTGCAGCTTCATCTCAGCCAGTCTTTCTCCAGGTACTGAGAAAGTACCAGTGTGAGGTTCAGAGAAGCTGCAGTGTTTTCAGACAGACACAGAGAACACCTTCAGCACACCACTTCTCTAAGGACAGGAAGGCTTACAGACTTCAACCACATATCCAGCTGCAAACGCTGTACAACAGAAGGATTACCACCAGAAATGCTGGACTCCAGTGGCAACCTCGCTCTGCCAAGCACCTCATCTCCCTCTTCCACAGATGAAGGGCATCATCATGACCCCAGAGACTCAATAAAAGCATACTGGGATCCTGTAGCAAGCATCAAAACAAGCCCAGCATGACCATACTCTTGCCGGGAGCAAGGAGACAGTTCAGCAATTTTAAGCTTCCACAAGATACACACAGAGAGAAGTATCTCAGAGGACCCTTAAGTCTTACAAAGCTATGAAACTCAGCTGAGAAAAAGGGATTAAGTATCAGCCCACTCCATTCTCCTGCCACACTGTGCAGGTTGGAAGTAGCAAGCTGCACAGAAAAATTAAGCAAATTAAATACATACAGTATGAGCTAAGCAGCAAATCCTTCCACAGTTTCCCAGTGCTACAGCCAGCCTCTGCCAACCATGCCTCCGAATGGCATAAACACCCAGGGGAAAGGAAATTTAATCTAGAGGGCAGCATTGTTATAAATAGGATCTCGAGAATAAAGTGAAGAAAGGAAAGTGTCCTTGGATGATGCCTTAATTGGTGGGGCTCATCTCCACCAAAGCATTAAGGGATAAACCAAAATCCATATTAAAACAGGAGCCTTTACAGGAAAGCCATATACATACATAAGCACACATAAACACAACACTTTCAGATCACTTTTTAAAAAAATAATCTCCCTCTGTCCATTATTCTCACTCCATATCACCAAAACAAGGCTTGATTGCTCCTCAAGTTTTCCTTACTGGTCCATGACACAATGCCTCAGACCAAGTGACCTCCCTCGTCTTTCCTCCCCCCTCCTTCTGCTCTCCCACTGTCCATCTCCAGCACCTATGAGTCCAGTTTTACATGGACTAAAATAAGGCTGCTAAGTAAAGGTCAGTCTGACAAGCTAAAAGAGAAGTATCCCCTCCTAGACCAATGCTCCTTGGGCTATAAATACTCAGAATAAGCACTGGGGGAAATTCTTTGTCTGCACAGACAGACACCAGGAAGCACATTTCCTCCTCCTTCCACTTCCCACCCCTCCTGCTACTGAGGGGCAACATTCAGAGAAAAGCAAGCATCTCCCTGCTACCAGCTCCATGATTTACCCATGGAAAGCATTTGCTTCGCCACTAGTGACTTGAGGCACACAGGTCTTCCTAGAGATAAACAGATGCTCTCAAGGTCCAACCATCAGCAAGGCTGACAGCAGAGAGCACTCACTGCAAAGCAAACCAACATACTACGTGTGGGCAACAAGAAGGATTACCTTTTAGGACTAGGGGCTCCTTGCCTTCTCGCTTGAGTGACTCCAGCACTATGTGGAGTGGCTGGGAAGGCATTACTCTGCTTGGCTCATTGGTATTCTCATCATAAACTATGATTTCTTTGGAAAAGATTCTCTTGAAGGAGTCCTTGCCTTCCCGGCAGGAGATCAAGTCCAAGACGGTGATCTTGCCCTGCTGGAGCCTTCTCCGGCTGATCTTGTCAGAACAGTTAATGTGGACAGCCCCTTGAATGTGGCTCTTATTATACTCCATGAAGGGCCTGCAGTCAATGATGACAGGCCCTTGGTTCTGTTGGTGGCTCTTGCTGCATTTGGTCATCTTCTTGGCCAGATCATTGGGGTAGATGATTTTGATGCTGGCGAGTTGCTTGGCGCTGCCCGAGACGGGGCTCCCCACTCCGCCCAGCGGGCTCAGGCTGCCGGCGTTCTCATTGCTGTTGACCATTTGGTTGGCGGGGCAGGCGGGGGAGGCTCCGGCGTGGGTGCTGCTGGTGCTCGCTTGAGTTTGGGCCTGAGTGTCCTTGTCGTACGTTGCCACAGTGCAGCAGCTGGCACTGCTGCATCCACAACTCAGGGAGCGTGCAGAGCCGTTGGATGAGGGCATATACGTGAGATTAGCAGTCTTTAGGGACACGACAGCTGCGCCGAGCAGACTGGAGTGGCTCTCACCAGCAGAAGAGGCAGATTCAAGGAAGCTAGAGTCTAAACACAGGTTGAGATCCTGAGGTCTCACTGGCCTCGAAAGTGCCACTACTACCCTGTCGTCTAAAGGAGATGGAGGCATGAGGAGGCTGAGCACTAGCAAGTTAAGAAGAACTCAAGATCACCCTGAAAAAGAAAAAGCAGAAGGGAAAGAAGGAAAAAGGTGATGAAAACAGATCATGAAATCGCATAAACCTACAGCTCCAACAACTTATTTTGCCAACACCCATTATCCCCAACCTAACAACCCCTTCTGACAGTTACTAGCTCACAGTAGTTGCTAAAAAGCCTCTTCAATCCTGCAGAGAGTACTTGAGCTATCTGCATGTGTGCCCATGGCACGCAGAATCCACACGAGCAGCCTGGACTGTGACACCCAGGAGGAGGCATTTAGCTACATGCAGATGGTGCTGAGCTATTCCAAAACCCCAGGCTGCAAGGCTCACCACTGATAATGACAGAGGCACGTTCCCTCATCCCGTTGCTCACTGAAAAGGAAGCAACTACTGGGCTAAGTCCACTATAGGGAGGAACGCGTAAGAGCTGAATAGCCGAATGTGTCAGGGGTGATATGCAACTTTTCCAGCATGCTGGAATAAATTTAGCCTGTGAATAAATTTTCTGAGACAGTTACAAACTTGAACACCTAAGGCTAAACAAAAAATACCCAGAAAAAAACCAGAAAAAATAGGTGCTGGAGATTCCTATAAGTGTGCACCTTACACTTCCCTCCCCCTGGTTAGAGGTGAATCCAGCTTCAGTTAAGCCCCTAGCTCCAGACTCGCGAAGGCTGCTGTTCTTCAGCAGTCCGTGAGGCAAGTTCCCCGCTCCTCACCACATTTCATAGCTTCTACGAAGAGTGGTCCCCTCCACCCCAGCCAAGGTCACTGCCTACCCAACCTTTGCTTTCCCATTTGCTAAAACGAAGCACGCAGGCTTAGAACCCCCCTATTTCTACTCGGCAGACAAGGAAGACGACAAGAGCAAAACACCCAAAGCCAGCCCTGACAGTGAGCCCTCTTCACCAGCAACTTTCGGAGCAGCCGTAGCTCTCTCTGAAAAACCCATCCCAGCACCAACTTCACCAACTCCACCGAGCCCCCGGAGCGGGGCGAGCGCTCGCAGCTCCCGTTCGCCGCCTCAGCCGGCTCTGCACCGGGCCGGCTGGGAAGCGGCACGGAGATGCCCATCCCGAATAGGGGGTGGCCGGGGGGCACTGCCACCCCCGGCAGCCACTGCTTCATGCAGCGAACCCGCGGGCACCTCCGGAGCGCGGAAAGGTGCCGCGACCCGCCCGCCTGGGCCACGCCGGAGGTGCCGCGGCCGGGCAGAGCGGGGCCAGCGGCGGCTCGCTCGGGAGGCTTTCCCAGCCCGTTCTTTTCCCAACCCTCCCCTCGCCCTATTTTAGGATAAGAACTAGGATAAGAGCGCCCTGAGCGCCTTCGCCTGACGCAGTTAAAAATTTTAAATAAACGAGGGAGACAACCCAGATCTCCCAGCGAAGGGAAACAACGAAAGAACCCACGAGAAGCGGGAATCTGAAGTTTTGCCCCCGATCGCAGGGAGCCGGGGCCGCCGCCAATCGCGCGGCGGGCCAGGCCGGCGCTCCCCACCGCGGCAGCCCCTGCGCGGGCTCCCGCAGACACGGGCCCCCGCTCCGCGCCGTGCCGTGCCCCGCACGGCT